>OZ018387.1:83762236-83875063 GCA_963969525.1 Ontholestes murinus
TTGTATGATGGCTAGAAATTCTTTCTTAACTACGGGATTAACATTATTTTTATCTAAGTGGTCTATAATAAGTTTTATGCAGTCTTTTGTTGGTATTTTGGAAAACATATTTGACACATCAAATGAAACTATTTTACAGTTATTATCTATCTTTAATTCGGCTAATTTTTGTGTTAGTTCTACTGAATTTTTTATAGAATGTGGATCTCGGAATTGGGTGATTGTTTTGAAAATATTATTCATTTCTATACTTATTATAGACCACTTAGATAAAAATAATGTTAATCCCGTAGTTAAGAAAGAATTTCTAGCCATCATACAAGTCATTCTTAACCATAATTATTTCACTTTTAACAATACTTTCTATTCACAAAATGAAGGACTGGCAATGGGCTCGCCGCTAAGCCCATTATTAGCCGAAATTTTTATGGAAAGCCTAACAAAACAAATACTCAATTCTCCGTTAGGGAAGAAACATATCAACTGGTGGTTCAGATATGTAGACGACATCCTGGCATGTTTCAAAGGAACAGATAGACAAATTAAACAATTTCTTAATTTCATAAACTCCATCCATCCATCAATCAAATTTACAGTAGAATCAGAAACAAACAATTCAATAAATTTTCTCGATCTCACAATTCATAAAATAAATAACCAATTAAATTTTAACATTTATAGAAAACCTACATATACCGACTCCATCATTCCAAACCATTCCCGACACCCTCAAAAACACAAATTAGCCAGTTTCACCTCAATGATTAATAGAGCCCTCAACATTCCTTTAAGTCCTCAAGCCTTTACCAACGAAATCCGCACAATTAAAAATATTGCAATTAATAATGGATACAAAGAAGAGACAATTAATAAATTAATTCATAAATCGGAGATGAAGCGTCTCAGTAAATATTTATATGCAAAAACAGAACCAGACAAAAAAGCATTCAAAGCAATCACTTATTTCGGAATGGTAAGCACTAAAATTAAAAAAGTCCTTGAAAGATGTAACGTCCATATTTGTTTCAAACCCTATAGTAAATTAAGTTCAACTATTTTTAATTGTAAAACTGAAATTGACATCATGAATAAATCCGGAATTTACAAGCTCACTTGTTCCCATTGTAAAAGCGAGTACATCGGCCAATCTGGTCGTAATTTTCGAATTAGATTGAACGAACATAAAAAATCATTTTGTCAGAAAAATAATAATTCAACTTTTGCTAATCACTTGCTGGAAACGAATCACCCTTTTGAAAATGACATTCTTTCGGTAATCCACTTAACGGATAAAGGACGCAAAATGGATTTACTAGAAGCCATGGAAATTTTCAAAGCTAAGAATAATCCGGGAATTTCCCTTCTTAACGACCAGGTAGACCTGATGTACACGCCTCTATTCAACTGCTTAATATAAATATGTTAGACTCCGTAATATTAAACACTTTATGTTTGATAATGACTAGTTGATAGTCGAAACTATAGTCACATGTAATTTGTTAAATAAAAAGTGGTAAAACAAAGTGATCCTGTTTTCTTTCTTCAGTATATTCAAGATGTACCACAAAGTAAACGCCTCCACAATTAAACATTTAAATAATTTATTATTAAAAACAATGATTGTATGTAAATCTTGATGACTATATTTGTAAATATGTATATGAAATCGCTAAACTGCTATATAAACCTTATAGGGATGTATCTGGAGCAATTATTGAAGTTAGTTTAAATGATGCATTTAGTGTAATAAGAAATATTATAAAGCCTCATGAAAATAATCATAGAAACTAACTTTAATAATTGTTGCAGATTCCTATAAGGTTTATGTATCAGTTTATCTTAACTCATATTTTATTAATAATTTTGCGTACTTATTTCTTCTATGGTTATTTTCATCCATTCCAATCTTCTTCTAACATCATTCAGAACTTCTTTGTTTGTTACTTGCTTCTATTTAACTTTCTTACATCATTTTAACACATTTTAGGGTAAGTATTTTGGCGTATCGTTCTTAAAATTTTCTAAATATTCTTCTTTCTATATAAACTCTATAGGGTGTGTTCTAAAACTTAAGGCCAACAGATAAAATTGTTTAGAGAGAAACCTTCACTGCCAAAAAGGGCCGTCCACTCTATCAATCTTTCTATTATTATAGATACCGCATGTACAGCCCTGAAACACCGGTAACAAATCAAAAAAAAGACGTCGCCGAACAATCGAGGACCTTCTAACAACACCGTAGTCATCGACCAAGAAGTAGCTTTTGACCAATATCACCATTACCATCACCACCTCTTATAAATCAGGAGGTCAAAGAACAAGAAGTGGACCAGGTTGGACCATTCAATAAAATCTCGTGGGCAAAAAGCTATCATTTAACCTGAAAACTAAAAATCACCACTATGCATCGACAGACAGAACTTCCTGGGGAAGCTTATAAAAAGGCAGGTTAGTATCATGGGGCTCTTACTTCTGTGTTGAAAACATGTCAGCCTTATCTTTGATCTAACGCTTTACTTCAAGGAGACTCCAGGATTACTTGCACTAATCAACCGCTACTGGATTGGCCAAGAAAGTCAAGAAACTAGCTATGCCTGGTGAGATGGTAAAACTATTAGTTAGTTAGAGTAGAACCTATTAAAGTTGACTGATGCTACCATATTCCTACCCAGTCAGAATCCACAAATAAATCAAATAATGAAGCCGATTGAACAGAACAGGGAACTGACTAATTAAACGGTGTTGTGTTTTTTAGACCGAAACAAAACTGGATGGTAAACTAGTAGAGATAAAATCCATGCATGATGAAGACACCTTACTCCAGGAGTGTAGAAAGGAAGCAAGATGTTGACTTAGGTAAGTTTGTATTTGTCATACTCAACATAAGAAATAAAAAGCTCGGTTGGACCATACAAGTAGACGACAAAGACACAGTTGATAAAAAAGGGAAAACTAAATATGATATCTGCCCTGGAGAGGGTAGGCGCTAAGTCTCTGCCACTGACACCACTTACTACCTCCCAAATACTGAAAAGAAACTCCCTTGAGAAATATAAATACAAATGACTACAAACTGACAAGTATACGGACGCCAAAAAATTCATCCACTCACCAACACCAAAGCAGAGTAGGAAATACATTGAACTACCAGGAAACAGCTTCCCGCTGCTAATCAATAACCTTACTGAGCACTGCAAACTAAACAAGCACATCCACAGAATAGTGGTGGCAAGAAGAAGAGGAGACCCTAAGATACATACTGTGTGAATGTGAGTCACTTAAACGTTTTTGGTGGTCCATATTCGGAGAAGAGTGGAATGAATGGTCTAAATGCTGTGATCATCTGGTCATCATCAAAGATCATATCTGGTCTCATCAGTATAAATTGACAACTAAAAATACTCTAGTCCTAATTCAGGAGCCCTTTATCATGGCGAACAAAATATGTGGACCAGGAAACCTATATTAACGGCACTCTTTATGAAGGTATACGGAATAATACACATCATGTAAAGGTGTATTCGATCTTCGCTTAATCAACTGATCCTTCTACTAACAAAGTAGAGGCAACGATCAGAAATTGTGAAATCAACATAAGCCTCATTGAAAGCTGTGATGCTAATGCCCACTAAGTACACCAAGTAGTATATATATATATATATATATATATATATATATCAGTACTGGCACCAATATGAGAAGCAAATTTAAATAAAGGTTGTGAACTAACATCCGTCAGTCCAAGAATATATGGGGTAATTGATATAAATTTTACAAGCCTAAATATATAAATAAAAATATGTCTAACTACCATGTGTCCACCAATATCCTGGTCAGGTCACGAGTCGATATGTTATAACCTACACAATTTTTATAAAAAAATATCGTCAAGAAATCTATGAAAAATCAATAAAGATTTATTTATGAAAACTAATTTATTTAATTTTTCATCACTATTTCGCACGAATACTCGCTCAATTTAGGTGGAGGCAAATTTACCAATTCATGGTGTAATAAAGAACTCAATCAGATGAAGACATTGGGACGCTCCGGGCTTACTGATCTTTCGATACCAAGCAGCTCTCGTGGAAGTCTCACCTCTCTAAGCACCAGAATTAACTGGCACCACGAAAATCTGCCCATCAGAGTCCAACCCTATGGAGGCACAGAGCGCAAGCTTGGAGATTCACGGCTGAGTCGACCCCACGCATGCTCGCATGTTCTCATTCTAGGCTCATCCTCCTCCTCATTTAAGGCTGAGTTACCTTGATTCCTTGAAGCAGAGAATCTCCTCATTTATAAAAGGCTGAGTGAACCGCGTCCTCTGACATTTAGCACTCGCACCCAGAGCCTACTATCAGCGGGTACCACGTGAAGGTATGTTCATCGGAGATGGGTGTTCGATGCGATCCCGTTTAAGCTCGAAAGGTCGCCGCCTAACGCCAGACCAGCACCACTTGCGCCGCGTCACCGGAAACCTGCGCTTACCTCGTATTCCGACCAAAGGGCAAGGCCAAGGTCACCAGACGAAGACAGTGGCAAGAAGAGCTTTCAATAAACTGCTACTCTAAAAGCAGGAAATTGATTGCTATAAAATTGTTCATCGCTTATGGGAACCGGAATTTTTACAAATGAACGGTACCTTTTTACCATTTTAGGGTTAAAAAAAAATATTGGCAGAATAAATAATCATTTAGTGTGAGTTACCTATGTACGAAAAATAATATTATTAAGATGGTGACCATTTTCACGCTGACTAATGTGTAGACGCTCTCACAAGTTAGCTTCTACTCTCTCCAATAGTTGATGATCTTATCAGAGCGATGTTTTGCTCTATCCCTTGTGGAAGTCCGAATCTGGAGATAATGCAATTGGGACACATTTGTGTAAAAGCAGCCATCGACTCTCGAGTAATATGGGCCGTAGCTTCATACTGTTGGAACTAGACATTTCACAGATTTATTCCTCGTTCTTCCAATTCAAGAAGTTGTTGAAACCATATTCACGTACATATCAGCTATCACGGTGTTACCGTTTTTCTAAAAAAAAAGTAGGGCCTCATGACATCAAACTTCACGATGTCGCCTCATACCGTAACTTCGGGATTTTGTTGTGGTAATTCATGTAGAGTTTGTGAATTTTCAGAGACAAAGTATCGGAAGTTTTGACGTTTCATAATATGAGTCTTGTCGCTAATTATCAAAATCCCATTAGGCACATATTCCAAAAGTTGGAGCATCGCTTCAGCAAAAACTGTAAAAACGTAAATCTTGGTGGACATTCATAGTGCTCCAGAATGCCAACGAGCACAACGCCTTTAACTACGTAACTTTTTTTTTCTTCATTAAACTGCCTACACGACGAAGAGCATTAACCCATCGCAATAGTATCACCATGACGAGAAACATTAAACCTTCGACGAAAGAGACGTTGAACTTCTGTGACTGATTCGCCGTTCCTAGCAAAACTGTCTGTGGGAGCCCGGGTTCGCGAGTTGGACGCCACGCAAACAGAGGGCGGTGAAATAAAAGCGACGCGCGTGGCGCGCACGAATAAGGTACATGCCATCAGAGGGCGTTAAAATCATTAAGCCAACGGAATGGTTACAAGCAGTAGTTAAAAAGGCCAGTTAAATTCATACGTTGATGGCAACCAAGGAGGCACAACCCTTTCTCTTTCTTTCTTGGACTTATACACACAGGAGATGGATTTAGGTATAACACTTGGACTAAGAAATAATAACCTAGCGTGCCTTAAAGTTGATTGGATAAAACGTTGAGCAATTTAGGGTAAGACGAAACAATGTTATTATATATAGATATCAGGAATTTGGTGCTACTGTCTACTAATAATAAAAGTATTCCTGGAGGATTCCTCAATGATTACATAAGTAGAACTTACAGGAATATATGTTAAATACGATACATCTTTACGGGTAGTAAAACCATTATTGATGGTACGGCGTAAACTTATTAAATTTAACTTGTAAAGGAATATGCTCTGCCCCTTTTGCTAAATAGAAAGTTCTCCATTTCTTATGTCGAGTCACACTTAAATATAAATGGTTATGTAGATTCTCTAAATACTGAAGCAGAATTTATAGATATTAAAAAAATCGGGCACAGCTGGCTAAAACCATTGGTATATGTATATGTGTTAGTTATCTTTCACTTGCAGAAGCTGTAAACAAAAAGCGGAGTTAGAGGGGAATGTTCTATGCCATCATCCTGCTCTAACAACAAACAGGAAGGTCCAGCTATGGACGTCATAGCCCAGACTACCCGACGTGGAAGCTTGTTCCCTAGTAAAATCCAAAACTTATTTAAAAATTTGGCTAGTTCATCCAACAATTTTGGAGTAAAAGTAATAGATAAATCCAACAAATGCGGCATATACAAAATCCAATGTGGTGAATGTGATGCAATCAATGTTGACCAAACCGGAAGAACATTTAGTATAAGATTAAAAGAACATAAAAAAGCCATATTAGACAATTAAGGCACCATTTCTTCGAAGAAAATAATTTTAAGATTTTACATGCAGGTAACAAGAGCCATAATCTAAATCTCCGAGAAGGATTGGAAATTAACACATCGTAAACGAAAACGATGAAATTTGGAGTTCCCCAATCATGAATGTACAATTTTAGTATTTAAGCAAAAATATTTTACCTTCTCTAACATTCATATGTTAGGTGCTATTTATCTAAACCTACCTCAAAATTTAAAACCAAAATTTAAAAAAAAACTGGAGAATATACAAAAGAAAATAATTGGGTAATATGTGAGATATAAGAGGTGAGATATATAAAATAGATTTTAATAGATGGAAAATTAATACGAAATGCAGCTTAGCTTAGGAAAGGTATGGCGAAGACTTTAGAAATCATAATGGAATTGCTTTCTGTACAGAAAAATTTCTAATAATGTTTAACCCATTTTTTCACTATAAAAAGTACCATACAAACTATATAAGAGAACAATAAATAAATAGATTACATTATAGTAACAGAAGAAACAAAGAAAAATGTGAGAGTTAGAAGGGGTTATGAAATATACAGCGAACAACTATTTACCAATAAGAGAAATAGACCAAGGAAAAGCACGGAAAGCGGAAGAGAAAGGTGACAAAGCTGAAGAAAGGTTATATAAAATAAAAAAAAAGGAGAAATATGGAGGAAATATATGTTCGAGAAAAACAATGAGTAGATGAATAAAAAATCACTGTAGAAGTGATCACTGATCACGAAAACACAGAACAACTATGATAAATACATGAAAGAGAGCATTAAAGCAAAAATTGAAGGTACAGAAGGTATTATATAACACAATGAAGAACCTAAAAACCGACAGATAATATGAATAATATATGAAGCATGACGGAAAAACAACAGAAAGATAAAACCCACACTTCCAAGAACTACTCAACGGAGTCTATAAGTCAAATTAAGAAACATAACATCCAATAAGAAATAGAAGAGGCAATCAAACGAAAAATAGAGAAGCACCAGGAGCAGACAAAATAACAGAATGTATGATTAAAACATGAAAACAAAGGAAACGAATAGGCTATGGAGATTGATTATCAAAGTACAAAGAAGACAAAAATCTCAATAGAGATTTAAGTAAGAATATTAGTGCCCATTTACAAAGCTGGAGGTAAAACGGAATGTAAGAACTATAGGGGAATTTCATTAAATGAGACCACTACGAGGGTACATTGAAAAGTTTCCGGAATGGACAAGAGATGGCGCGCCTATCGTGAAATTGTTATGATGGTTGTCAAGGCTAACCTATTTTAGGTAAGCTGTCAAATTTTCAGACACGTTCGTGGTTCCGTTCTTGTTTACTTCGAAGTCGAAACAGTGGATTTCTCCAGGCGAATCTGCTCCGAAGAAGGCAAAGACTGTCCCATCGGCTGGAAAGGTCATGGCCACCGTTTTTTGGGATTCGCAAGATGTGATACACATCGACTTTTTGCAGAAGGGAAGAACTATCCCGGGACAATACTACAGCGATTTATTGGATCAATTCAACGGCATATTGAAGGAGAAACGGCCTCATTTGCAGCGGAAAAAAGTGCTCTTCCACCACGACAACGCTCATCCCATTCATCCCGAATCGCCAATGCTAAATTTGTTGAATTGGGCTACGAGGTGGTGCCGCATCCTCCGTACTCTCCAGACCTGGCCCCGTGCGACTTCTTTTTGTTCACAAACATGAAGACTTGGCTCGGAGGCAAGCGCTTTACTTCAAATGAGGAGGTCATCGACGCCACTAAAGCTTATTTTGCAGAGTTCCCGAAATCATATTTTTCTGAAGGCTTAAAAAAGTTGGAGTACCGCTGGGAAAAGTGTATCGCCCTGCAAGGGTACTATGTTGAAAAATTAAAAAAACCTGTTTAATTACTGCGTTTTCTTGCCCATTCCGGAAACTTTTCAATCTACCCTCATATAACAATATATGAGATAATTAAAGGATAGATAATAAGACAGGTAGTACAAAATAAATTATCGGAAGGACAGAATGGCTTTAGGCCCAAGAGAAGTGCAGATGACCACACATTTACATTGAAAATAATTATCATCTGGACATTGAAAACACAGAAATCAAAGTTCATAGAGAGGACATGGAAAAGGTATGTAACGAAGTACCAAGAACAAATATCTGGTTGAGTTTAATGAGAATAAAGGTCGACAACAAACTGACACAAAGTATATATTACAAACAAAAAATGATAATAGTCAAAATCAAGAAAACATATTATCTCATTCAGAGTATATCCAATTGAGAAGGCTGTTACTTGGTGAAATTCTCAACCAGAGCGTTTCATATATTTTATTCAGAGAAGATAAAAACCGAAGCAATTATTGAAAAAAAGATTTTGGGGAGTAAATAATGTTATGTTTTTTTATAGTTTAACATAATAAGGAGTATAATGACTATATTAATGGACGATCATAAATGATTAATAATTTATGAAACAATTTAACCACTTAGAGTCTGCAACACTTCAATCAAGCATAATGAAATACGTCCATCTCGAGATCAATTAGCATATTAATGAGCGTCCTTTTGTCGTTAGCTTTGGAGACCGTTGGCTCGCGATGCGCGACGGGTAATTGAGTATCGAATAAAATAAGTGCGCACGGTTGTAATTGAGGATGTTTTTAGTTGTAATGACGGCGGCGATGACAGTGGCTTGTTAATAAGGAGCCCGAGCACGCGTTAACTCGAATGTAAACAGGAAGGATAATGGACGTCCCAATTCCTGAGCTAATTTTAACTCTATGCCGAGTTATATAACGGTTAACAGCATAAGGTATATGTTATTCATGCGGTATGCGGGGAATGCACTTTGCCAACATTATTACGATTAGCATTTATATTGCATCTAGTTTCCGAAGCGCCGGCAACGGCCAAACCAGTTCCGAAAGTGCTGGTGGCTGGATGGTGGTGATGCTGCGTGGTTTTCGTACGCATGCATGAATTTCTTTGAATACATTAAATCTACTAGTATTTGCTTATTGGGTTGCGAAAAAATATTTTTGACCTAATTTAGAAGTATTTATATATCTAGAGGGTATTACCAAATTTGATCAAAGTCAAACTCAAAAGTTTTATGCCAGGATTACAATTTTATACATAAACGTGTTTGTATGGCTACGTTTTAGTAAATATTATTGTAATAAACTTGATTTTCTCTTTGAAATGTTTGATATTTGATAAAATATCAAAAATTATTTTTTTTATTAGTATTACGATTTTTTAATTTACTTTTACTGATGATTTTGGCTTAATCCAAAATTTACTACTTTAAGCATATCTATAAAAAAAGGTATGCTATATACGCTGGTTTTGGTTTACTGTACTTTGTATTTATTATATAAAGGCAAACATTTATATATTTTCTTGATTGATATTAGTTGTGTTATTTTAAAATTGATTTTAAATTCAATTTGATTTACTTATGTTACTTCCGCGTATTCCCGGTTTCACACCATTTAGAGTATCCATTATCTAAGCCTTATTTCCTTTTCAGTCATTTCCTTTGAACTTCTAGTACACGGAATTCCACTCTGTCTTACAGTCAATAATCAGTTGTATTAATTTAATTGCCTGACTGAATCGAATCAAATACATTCGAAGAATACAACTTGGTAAGTAGGGCACGTTCGCAAAACAAAAGCAATTCGCGATTTTTTCGCTGAAAACACCGGCTGGCCAATTTAGAAGTGTAATTTTGTACAGAAACGAGAATTAAAAATGCATTATGTTTTTTGTTATGTTGAATGAATGCTATTATTTAAATAAAACTCGCGGAAATATTTAATCAGTTACTCTATTATTATTAGAACCATTTAATTATTTGGGTTCATGTGCCATTTAATACATAAAACAAAAAGTTTTATCTGATGATCAAACTAATGAAAACTTATTATTACATATGGAATGATATATTTTTTTTAAGTTACGTGAAGATTATTATATAGTAAATTGTATTCAAAATATTATCACTTTCTTCACAAAATTCTTTCTATTAACTAGATGTACATCTAGAAAGTGATAATATGTTTAATAGAATTTATATGAAATGATGTTTAATTAAATTAATACGGTAAATCCATAAATCTATTCTTAATTTTATATAATAACCAAATGTTAGAAGTAGCTCTCAGATACTCTAATATTTTAAAATTAAGCTTTCTTATTATAAATTAATATTCACTAGGTATATAAAGATTTCGAATTCAGTACAACTCAGGATTTTGTATACATGCAAGGAGTTGTATGTTGGTAGTTGATGGCCTAAGTTGGAGAAACATACTCTAGATCAATCTTATCAATGCGCATTATAGTATTTATAGAATTTCTTCAATCGTTTAACTGACTGCTACATAAACACATAGAGTTATTTATATTAAGTACATAATAATTAAATATAATATACTTAATCGTATCAACTTTTGTAAAATAATATGTTTCTGAAAATCGAATAAAATTTTGAAACATTTAAGAATGTGTGATTGTTATGTAGGTCAGCCTAAAGAACAAGGAAATAATTTGAATAGCTTTAAATCTTCTTCAAACAATAAAACATAATTAGTTATAAATTTTATGCCATTAATAAATAATATAAAACAGAATAATTGACCAATAGGATCCTTGTGGTAGTACTAACTAAATATATTTAGCTTAGAAATATTATTTTTAATTTCAAGAATCCGTATATGACTGTACAAGTAAGAAAAAAACCAACGTATTATATAAGCAGAAATCCTGCTGAACACAATTTATGTAATTAGGGAGGAACCATGATTGCGGATCATAATAAATTTACAAATGAATTCATTTTTAACTCTTCTCACTTAGGAATTGATATTGTTATTGTTAAATTAATAATTAAATTTAAAACTATTTATTATACAGGGTTATTCACGCTATACGGCACGGAATATTGTGGCCAAAATACGTGACTTTCAAAAAGTTTTACTTTGGGGATATATGGGGGTCTATTTGGGCTACTTTTTAAAATTACTTTCATAATATACAGGGTGTCCCAAAAACCCTAAAAGTATCAAAGTTGTGTTTTTTTAATGAAACACCCTGTATTTTGTTGCATTTTTGGATCCTTCGATAAAAATAAGTGTGTGTTTTAATAAGGTTTTTATTATGTAAACCTTAAGGTTTTTGAAATAATTTGAATTTTGTAAAAATGTAACCTAATTTTCATGTTTCAAATACTTAAAAAATAATTAAGTTATGCATACCAAATTTACACTGAAATGTAACAATAGATCATATTTTATTTTCCAAGTATAATAAACTTTCCATCTTATGCCGGGTGTAAAAAAATTGGAATTAAACAAATGAGAACTTTAAATGGCTATAACTTCATTTATTTAAATGGAACGCTATATTTATTAATTTATCAGCAAATGCACGTTTTAATTACCTTTCGAATGGTATTTAAATCTTAATTGTTAAGTCTTCTCGTTTTTGCAGAAAACGCCAAAATATTGTTTATTGCATCGTTTTAGTACTTTTTAAGTAAAAATTTGTATTTATGTATCTAGTTTTCTATGGTATTTGAAAACGTCAAATAATTAATTTAGTCTGTCATTTTAGTTTAAAAAGCCTGTCTTTTGTTATAGTTGTCCTATTTTGAATTTTTGTGTTAGATCGTTAGTAATCGTTATTGTTTGAACATCGCTTTTGATTTTTTTTGTAAAAAATGAAGATTTACTCAAAAGAAGGGGTTATTGGCATTATTTTTATGCTTGAAGAATGTCATCAAAATTGTTTATTGGCTTGTCGACGACTTCAATAAGTATTTCAACGAAATAGCCTCCAAAATAACTAGTACTTTCAAACAAAATAAGTTTTCTAACGAGATTAACATCCCCTTTAATCAACATACAATCTTCCTACAACCAGTCACGTCTGAAGAATTAATAACTATTGTCAACACAATGCCAAACAAAACTAGCTCGGGATGCGATGAAATGCCTATGACGGTTCTAAAAAAAATCATTGTATATATAGCCGAACCTCTACGTGATATAATTAACACTATACTAGAGACCGGAATATATCCTGAACAATGCAAATGCTCAAAAATAATTCCTATTTTTAAAAAGGGTGATCAAAATATGCTAGATAATTATCGCCCGATATGTATACTTCCCTCAGTTTCTAAGGTAATTGAACGTGTGATATACCTGCGATTTATACACTTTTTAGACAAATTCGGTTTATTATCGCTATCTCAGCATGGCTTTTTGAAAAATCGAGGAATTGAAACTGCACTATTTGAGTTTACAAATTGGGTACTATCGGCTCTAGATAATCATGAAACTCCATGTGGCATTTTTATTGATCTCTCTCGCGCTTTCGATTGTATAAATCACGAAAGGCTTTTGATTAAATTGTACCATTATGGTTTTAGGGGAGTCGCACAAGACCTCATACAATCATATTTAACCAACAGGGTCCACTATACATATTTGTCTGATAGTAAGGGTTTAACTGGAACATCAAGCAAACTTGTAATAAACTGTGGCATTCCTCAGGGAAGTATACTCGGTCCTCTCTTGTTTATTATTTACGTAAATGATATACCGAATAACGTATCACCGCATAGTAAAATATTAAAATACGCAGACGATACGACCGTACTTATAAAGGAAATTACATTAGAGGGTTTAGAACAGTTGGGAACTAGAAGTATGAAAATAGTAAAAGATTGGTTCACAGAAAATCTCTTGGTTCTAAATAATGATAAGACAAAGTGTGTGTTCTTTAAATCTAATAAATGTAAACCTACACCGACTCTAATTAAGCTAAATAATATAAGCTATAAACCTTACGATTGCGCAAAATTTTTGGGTATCCATGTTAATGAAACCTTATCATATGCAACACACATCATTTCAGTATGTGGCAAAATAAGGCTTAAGGGTGTTAATTAAATCAACAAATTTAAATATAGCGAGATTATTTTACTTCGCTAATGTACACTCACACCTGCGTTTCGGGCTATTGTTTTGGGGAAATAGCTCAACTGCGGATCGAGTGTTTCTTTTACAGAAGAAAGCTGTCCGTATAATTTTTAAATTAAACCGCACAGACAGCTGTAGAGGCATTTTTAAAAAAATCTAAAATCCTAACACTTTACGGGCTGTATATATATGAATGCGTGATTTTTCTGTTGAAACATAAAGAGATGTTTAATGATGACAGAATGATATCTTTTCATGATACTAGGCACGGTCAAGTTTATGCGTTGCCAAAACACAGACTGGTAAAATTTGCACGAGGTTGTCATTACTCGATTTTAAAAATATTTAACCATCTTCCATCTAGCATTAAAAATATTTCAAATTTGTTTGCTTTAAAAAAGAAATTATTTGCATTAATCTGTGACCTGGAACCATACAATATGGCAGAATTTTATGCAACAAACTGGAATTAATATAATTTAATATAATAGAAATATCAAATCCCTGTTCTTTTCTAGAGCTATTCTATAACTAATGTATAGTTTTGTTTTTTTTTCTGACGCTTTTACATGTACGAATATACAATATTGTAGTTTGTCATTGTGAAATAAAGTTTATTATTATTATTATTATTATTATTATTATTATTGTCGAGTTTATACTTAAAGGTTTCCCAAAAGAAATCACCCTAGGCCAGTTATTTTTGAGAGACTATTAAATCAGTTTAAAGAAATTGGAAGTGTCAGTTATAAAAATCTCAGTATAAGAAAATCTGTGTAAATTTTCATTTTTTACAATGACATACAGCAACCATGTTCAAACAATAACGATTACTAATGATCTAACACAAAAACGCAAAATAACACAACTGTTACAAAAGACATCCTTTTTAAACTAAAGTAACAGACTAAATTAATTATCTGACGTTTTTAAATACGATAGCAAACTAGATACATTAATATTTTTACTTTAAAAGTACTAAAACGGTGCAATAAACAATATTTTGGCGTTTTCTGTAAAAACGAGAAGACTTAACACTTAAGATTGAAATACCATTCGATAGGTAATTAAAACGTGCATTTGCTGATAAATTAATAAATATAGCGTTCCATTTTAATAAATGAAGTTATAGTCATTAAAATTTCTCATTTGTTTAATTCCAATTTTTTTACACCCGGCATAAGATGTCAAGTTTATTATACTTGGAAAATAAAATATGATCTATTGTTACACTTCAGTGTAAATTTGGTATGCATAACTTAATTATTTCTTAAGTATTTGAAACATGAAAATTAGGTTACATTTTTACAAAATTCAAATTAATTCAAAAACCTTAAGGTTTATGTAATAAAAACCTTATTAAAACACATACTTATTTTTACAGAGAGATCCAAAAATGCAATAAAATACAGGGTGTTTCATTAAAAAAAACACAACTTTGATACTTTTAGGGTTTTTGGGACACCCTGCATATTATGAAAATAATTTTAAAAAGTAGCCCTAATAGACCCCCATATATCCCCAAAGTGAAACTTTTTGAAAGTCACGTATTTTGGCCACAATATTCCGTGCCGTATAGCGTGAATAACCCTGTATATTTATTGTGTATGCATTTATGTTCCACCATCACTAAATGCTGATGATTATGAGCAACTTGTTTATCTATTGGAAGCAAAACTTGACCTTACTAACAAGAAGTATGTGGTGATTTTAATATCTCCTTGCTCTACACGTATCTTACTTCAAACACCGGTTACAACAATATATCATCCATTTTCCTAAACTTTATAAGGCTTCAATAATTTGATTCAGCATAATACCTCTTTAAACATAAATGGAAGACTGCTGGATTAAATTGTGGCGTCACCTGATATAACCTTAAAAATGTAATCAACGCCATAGATCATCATCATTTACCAGTTAATACAATCCTTAGGACTTACAACCAAAAACACTAAGCGGTGGACATATTTGGCGATTTGTTTGAAGCATTTAAAACTAAAGTTCAAAATTTATTTTACTATGTGGTTTGTTGTAATATATTTTAATAATCTATCTTTGTTGCTCACATGTCCGTTTTGTATTTGGCTTACAGTATATTTTTTAGATTAATTTTTATTGTTTATCATTACTTATATACCTTTGTTACATAAATGATCTTAATTTATGACGATTTAAGATTAAGATTTAAGAATCTAAATATATAAATGTTACGGTAAAAGTAGATATTGCGGCAAATGTACACATTTTCCGGTAAATGTGCACATTTGCCTCCTCGTTTGGGTAATGTGCATTCAACTAACATTTACAATTTTAAAGAAGGGAAATGTACATTGAATTCACAATGACCAGGTCGTTTTGGTAAATGTGAGCATACAAAATACGAAATCGCAAGTGCTAGTAATGTGGTGTGCATATGCACTTGTAGTGGTACGCGAACTACCATTTCGGCTAGTTCAGTAGGCGCTGCTATTTCACGTTACACATTTCGTGCAAGTGCTCCATCTATAATGTTAATGTTATTATGTTTATTTACCTAACCTAACCTAACCTAACCTAACCTTTTTTTGTGGCCGGGAGGTGAAAAATCTTTTATAGACTGAGTGTGGGAGTCCCCAGAACTATACTGGTATACCCACTAAAAACCACCTCCCCAAGTCGCCCTAACACCCCGCGGAACCGCCGTCTGGCATTACTTCACGGGGTCTAGGGTGTCGTCTGTGTCGGTGAAGTGTACGTGTGTATGATGAGTGTGTGTATGTGTGCGCCAACCCGCGGAACCGCCATCAGGCATAACATCACGGGGTGTCAGTGTCGTTGTGTGTGTGTGTGTGTGTGATGTGCGTGTGTGTGCAATGAACGGCTCGGGTACGTGGGGTCGCTACTCCCAAAAGGCTGTGCACGTCAACCACCCCTGAGGGAAACCTAACCTAACCTAACCTAACCTAACCTACGACATATTATATAATATGCAAAGAAAAATATGTTTTGTTTGTCATTTACATTTTTTAATTAAAATAATTTTCGTTATTAAAGCCTTTTGTATTATGTTTATTTAAATAAATATTTTTTTTCTGCATTTTTAATTTATTTGTATTCCAACTCTTCTTAAAACATGAAGGTAAGAGTATACATTTACTAAAACGTGAAGGCAAGAGTACACATTTGCGAGGAAATGTACATATACATTCTATTCAGTTCACATATACCTAACTTTTTGGGAAATGTACACATTTTACGGTAAAAGTGTACATTTCCCAAGAGTGTACATTTACCGTAACATAAATAAATAAGTATTAATTATAACGAGGGGTCACTCAATTATTGGTGGAAATAATGCTTAGTGAAATCCATCGAGTAAATTGATTGGATAAGTTACGTGAAGATAAACCTGATATAAAATAAAGCACTAAAAACCTTTCTTCGCACAGTTAATTTGAAACACCAAATATATATCGAGTATTAAACCATTGATAATGGTTACTTTGTGCAATAAAGTAATTTTAACAATCAATGGTCCTAGACATATGTAATAACATGAGATATTGACAAACCCGTAATAATTTTATTGATAAATAATTTAAAAAAAAACGGACGTAAAAGCAGTTTATGCAAAGGTAGAGTCTTATGCATTTCGGGAATGGGGTTGTATAATTCATGATTATTATAAGACAATTATCGTTCAAATAAATTTGGTTGTGTTTATTTTGTGGTACAAGTACATTCCTTGGACTATTCAAATAAACTGTGCGAAGAAATGTTTTTAGTGCTTTATTTCATAATAATCCACCGAGAATCAATAATTTCATGAATGAATTGCGCTATTGAGTTGCAATTTACTTGTATTAATTGGATTTTAGTTCTTTATCTTTATCTGTATTAATTAATTGTGTAAAGTTTTGTAAAAAAGGTGTTATAACTTGAAATAAATAAATAAATATAAACTGCAAATTTTTCTTGTTATCTATCCATCCATTTTTAGAATAGCTTCCCTTTATTGCCATGGCATTACAATCAGAGAGTTCAACATAAATAAACAAAAATCAAATCAGTTTTCCTTATTTATATCATCTAACCATAACTTTATCCGCATTACAACCATTCCCACATTCTTCATGTCTGTTAAATAATAATCCCTTTCTGATATCCTTCTTGGTACCAATAATATTAAACAATTAATTCATAATTTGGAATTGGGCTCGGAACATCTTTTGATGAAACTTTCATTACCTCTTTCGCCTCAACTCTAGCTCCTTCTAAAACGATATATCTACATATTTAAGGATAATGATATACCTATTTAAGAATAGCCACTGATTTAACTAATTTTATTGAATCTATTCTTAAAAAATATTATCCAATTCCACCTCAAATACAACTCGAAAATGCACGACAATACCCTATAAATATTTACTATTTTCCTACATCTTCAAACTAATTAAATATAGGAAACAATTATGAAAGATTTTTGACAGGCTGAAGATTTGATATTAAAATAGAAGTTTAACAAAATGATTAAGGTTATTCACAATTTAATCATACAAAAGTGATTTATAGACAAAATTATGCGGAATCATAAGTGAGTTTACATGGTAAAAATTACTGGCATGAAATAAAAAAAATTGGTAAATATCACAACACTGATTTCATTCAGAAAATCCCTGATTCCATAACGAATCAAACGACCACGAATGAATCAAAGATTATAGAAATATTTGCAATTCACTTTCAATAATCCTACATAACAACAACAAAAAAGATGAATATGACAAACACTTTTAAAATGAAGTTAACATATAATATGAAAATTTTAAAAACTCCCAAATCCCATTCATCCTAAACGACGAAATAAAGAAGGATGACTACTACGAAATTTAAAATACAGCACTCTGTTATAATGATTTTCATAGACAGATCTTGAAATCCCTTTTTTTAAGTAATAATTGTAGTTAATTAAATCCATTTATCATCTGCCTGATGAAGCCACTGTGTGGCGAAACAATTGTCGCAGTACAACGACATTAAATTGCGCAAATTCTCAAAACCCAATTGTTTTATTTATCATCTATATAATGAAATTTCACCAAGTAAAAGCCTCATCAATCCAATACATACCAGAATGGAAAAGCGTTACCGCCCAATAATCTTATTTCCGGTTTTTGGTAAAATGTTTGAATCTCTCTTTTTCAGCATCATGGAAAAGAATGAGTTTGAGTGGAAGAATACTTTGTGGTTGGGAATTAAGTTTTTTTAAAATTGATTTGTCATATATGTAGTTTTTAAAAAAGGAGACCAACAATAAATAAATAAAATCATGTCCTACATATTCAGTTAAATCCCTCAATATTTGTTCGGCTTCCTAGAATACCAATGCATAACCCTTTCTCTAACCATTCTTCTCTCAAACTGCCAAACAGCAGAACTCGAAGATTGGATGTAAATAAACCTTCAACTCCGTTTGGCAATGAGGCCTGCTGTTTAAGTGCAACGCACACCTTTAAGTTCAAATTCCGCAATTCCTTTTCTAACCCATTTTCTCCTAAGCAAGCTCTTCGACAAGGTTCTCCCCTTTCTCCTAGTGTATGATATCTAGCAACCCAAAATATTTTAATAAATCTGCCAATCGTTTCCTTTATGCCGACGATACTGTCTTAATTACACACGTTTCCATATTTCACAAAGCCCTCAGCAACCCACAGGAATTGTAGATAATATAAAGACCTAATTTGTGAAATGGCGTATTTCTAATAATCCCAACTTCCGTTTCACCGATTTAAAGAACCACTTCTCTCAATTTCAAAATTTTAATTAATCCGTCCTTAACCTCAATATCTAGGAATAGTACTTGGTACAAAAGTAACTTTCAAAAACCACTTCACTTCCCTTAAAGCAAAAGTCAAAAAAAGGGCGGCACATTTCAGGGGCTCAACCTACAAAAAGTATAAATTCAGAATAAAGTATGAAATTATATTAGGACTGTAAAATTATATAGCTGCAATGCATTTTTGAATCATGGTCTGAATTAGACAATTAAAGTAAGTTGATAAAAAGAAGTCAGAAAATTAATTAACCCTAATTCATTGTCGTTATATTTCATTTAGGATGTGTCTATATTCCCTTTTTTGTGATTTGCCAAACAAATTTAGATTGGAGTTTGATAGTTTTCTTAATAAATTACTGCCATAATATTGGGCTACTGTACTTTTAAGGAGAATATGCTACACTGAGCTCCAACTGGACGAAAAGTGCAGCAACCCTTACTGAGTGGAAAGACCTCCTAAAGAACATCGTAAATTAATTCTTCTTGATTATCATGAGAGACATCCAAGTATCGCATCTAAAATTTTGCAAAGGAAGTAGTTCATACAGCCTTAGACGATTTAATTTTCGGCCCCTTTAAAAGGTTTTACAACGCTGCTTGCGACAGATAAAAGATAAGACATCTTGGAAGGACCTATTTTTTTTGAGACGAGGAATGCTTTACGCACGTCTTTTCCAACAGAGGTGCGAGGGACTTCCTTAACAGTATAGATAACGACAATAAATTCAATGTAAAATCTGATTTAAATAAATCATTCAACTTTCTAGACTTGACTATTACTCGAGCAAATTATAAACATTAATTTAGTATTTACCACACTGATACAACCATACACATGCAATCCTTTCATCCTAAATTCCATAAATTTGCTGCATTCAGTGCCATGATACACCGATTAAGAAACATACCCCCTTCGGAAACTAATTTTAATTTGGAATTAAACCGTATTCTCGCCATCGCAAAAAATAACAGTTTTTAATATTATGTTTCTATTGGAAACATAATATTAAAAAAAAACAACAAAAACAAATAATTTCAATAATTTTTCCTCAGTTTCTTAATTTCTCCCAGAATCCGAATACTTCAATAGAATATGTAGGAAATATATTTGAAAATGTGACAAATACATTAAACATCATTCTAAAGTACCAACACACTCTCAAAATGTATTAACAATTTAAAAGATAAAATAAATAAGAACAAATCTGGTGTCTATTTATTAACTTTGTCAAGGAAAACCCAATTCACCCTACGCGGAACACTTAATAGAACTCGACTACTCATTTAATGACAATTTTAAAATTTTACACAAACAAAACAAAAGTTTCAAACTAAATCTATTAGAATCGATGGAAATCTATAAGTTTCGCAAACGAGGTGTACTGCTAAATGATCAGATCGAGGTCAACAACACACAACTACTTAATATTTTCTAAATTTACATCTATAGCTAATGTGTATATGTACGTATGTGTTTATAGTTAACATCCATCATGCATTCTGTTAGTATAATACAATGTAATTTCTGTATTTCTAATATAATATATTATTGTAATAATCGAAACCGAACCTTTGTTCACTTGATCTGGTATATAAGTAATGATTATAATTCAGAAAACATTAAGAATCCTTATACTGTGTCAGTATTTCTTTAAGTGCCTCAGCAATCCAATATTCCTTATAAATTGATCCTACCCACTATACCTACTCTCTCTCTTGGCTGACTGGGTATTAGTCGTGATTGCGAAAGCAAACCACTGGTACCCGGGGTTTGCTTTCGCAATCACGCCTAATACCCAGTCTGCATTTATGGTAGTGTGTTCCTTGCCGCCTCTCTCCTCCTGGTGTGAGCATTTGTGAAAACCGATGCGGAATATCAGATTTTTTCGCTCTCCAGCATCCTGGCAACGATTGCCTTGGCTCTTACTGGCAGAACCTTTTTAAGTCTCGGCTGCCCAAGCGCAACAGGCAATTAATGTGTTTTGAGCCAGGTAGTGGTTAAAGTTGTCGTTCTTTCTGTGGACCCTATAGTTTTTCGTACGCCTTGGCTCTCGCCTCCAATTCCAAGTGAGGTGGCCGTACATAACTCTGAGTTCCTCCGGCCTTAAAACACTCCTGCGTTACGTCTTGCCCGCACACATTCTGCTCATGCCGGTGCCGCGTATTATAATCTCGCCCTACTTCTAGTACAATCCTTCTCTTGCTCTCCAATCCCCCCCTTTGGTCACCCCATCTGGCACCATCAAAACTTGTGCGCTGGCGTACTTGTTAGCTTGTAGCTCTAGGTAGACAGCCAGATGGCACCGGTTATGCTCCGCCACTTCCAGCCCTACATTTAATTCCGTAACTTTCCCTGATTATTAATAAGATGGCGCTCGCGAAGCCACTGCTACATGCCTGGATGGAAAGCTTCCGCCATAGCACATCATCATACGCGATGATACATAGTAGTGAGCCAAGAATGGAACCCTGTTGCACCCCACCTGTTAGTATGGTTTCCTCCTGCCGGCCCCTCAGGGAATCACTCTGCCACTATAGTAGCTCCTGAGGATCTCCATGAGGTATCCAGGAACCTTCCTGCTCTCTAAGGCACCTTTAATGACGGGACATGGTAGTGAATTGAAAGCATATTTAATGCCTAAGCCAATGTGGTCTTATAGGAGAAGCTTTGCTACAGTCTTTTAATTCGAAAAATATTTGTAGTGGATTTAGGGCAACCATTTAATGCTTTTTATCTTCTAACCGATAGACCAAACCCGGAACATATTTAGCTGTCACTACGCCACTCATAGAATCGAATCAGCATTCAGACTTTCAAATCAAGGGCCGCAGCTCTCCTTAAATTAAATTAAAACCTTTTCTTCATCTGAAACTTCACAAATAGTAACTCCTGAATACTTTCGCCCAAGGAAAACGACTTTAAGAAAAAAACAGCAACTAGCAGCCAGAAGGGATAATACTTAATACTCACTTGGACCTCAATTAAAGGAAACCTAGAAGAAGAGGCTAAAAATTGAGAAGAAAAAATTAAGCAAAAGAATAGCAAGGAAACTAAAAAAGCGACAGTTAAAAAACGTATTTTGTAAACTAATATGATGATTTAATTATAGTTGAAGTTTATGAAAAACCCAATTTAAACTTTTGGAATTATGTTGCCAGAATTAAAAACAAAAGTGGCGGTTATGACGTAATTTTTAAAATTGAAAATTTCAAGTTCTATAAGTAAATCAATTTTAAGGATTTTTCAGCGAAATGAATTTGTTTGAATGAGTACATATTAGTCAACATTATTACTTGAATAAATAATAATATAAATTTACGTAAGAAATAATAATTATTATATAAACAAAGACATTACAACTAATAAATAACCAAGTTTCCGAAAACCATTTGTGTGCAGTTTACGGGGCATAATATTATCGCTATTCGAGGATGTCGATCTACAAGAAAATTGTAGTAATTACGCTTCTTGATAAAACAGCAATAATAAAACTTCTTGCCATTTACAGCAGTTGAATTAATTACATAAAAAACGACCGCCAACAGGAAGCAATTGCATATAGAGGAAAGAAGGCGTCGTTAAAATGCAAATTGCAGACATAAAATTTTGTTTGCATCAACATTTCAAAATAAAAGATAACATTGGGTGACTAACAAAAGAAAATAAAGCTTTATATTTAATAGTTTTATTATACTTAACCATAAGAAATTCATTATTCCGTCAAATAAATGACAATAATACGGAATAACTTTTCAATCCACAAATAGATTTGATTTTTAAAATATTGCTATATTGTAAATATATGTGATGTCGAAATAAATATTTATTAGTATATAATTATTTTAAGTAGTCATAAACGTAAGTTAAACAATGCACATTCCAACTATTAATATTATCTACTCCTACGATTTAATATTGCAATTTCTTTCTCTTGTCTCGCCAATGTTATCATTAAATTCTCAGCTATGCCGTAATAACGCCATTATTACTTATTACTTGATTTTTCATATAAAACACCTTGCCTTGTCACACGATTGTCAGCTATTAAAATTCCACCAATTATATTTAATAGCACGAAGGAGGTTAAATGTAGTGTCGAAGAAAATCTGATAATTATCACCTATAATCACTATATAAGAAAACTACAATTTCTAGAATTTATGTGATGTGTTTATAAAAGATTTTCATAAGGCATTGAAATTTTTTGTGTTATTCTTAAATACAGTAAGTATATTTTAGTTTTTTTTTTAGTATGTGCTGAAAATATTTCTGAAACAATTAAATTTTGAAAACCATTTCATCGATCAATTATAAAAAAAGCTTAGTAACTTCTTTTGTTTCTTATTTATTACTTGCTAAAACATTATATTAATAATAGGTAGTTGAGGTTTAATTTTTTAATCCATTTTGAACCCACCCCCAAATAAAGTGGTAAAACAAAGTCATCGTGTCTCCTTCATAATATTTAAATAAAGTTACTAAGTACTAGGTAGTTTATTACTTAGTAACTTTATTTAAACAATATTATGAAGAAGAAACGATGACTTTGTTTTACCACTTTATTTGGGGGTGGGTTCAAAATAGATTAAAAAAATTAAACCTTTAAACAATATTGTTAAAAAGTGTTTTTCATTAAGTTTACGTTGAACAAAGTTTAACCAATTATTTTTTAGTTGTACATCTTGATCAACTTAGGAATGAAACTTTGATTTGGTTCTCAATTATCCAAAAATTGTGCAATCATTCTGGGCACTTTTATTTCTTAATTAATGGCAATATATTTGATTTTAACTATAGATAAAGTTCTTCGTACTATTAATTAAATGGCAACGTTTAAAAACGATTTTTTCGATGTGAACATAACCATACTAAAATGGAGCGGAATATGGATACCAGAAAAGGGTATCGGCCTCCCGAAACTGATTGGATACATATTTTTCAACTCCTTCTGGATAATCTATTCAGTCTTCATCTTCACGCCAGCCGAATTCATCACCTTAGGTTCTACGGCGACACATCTCGGCGACCTAATGAAAAACCTTAACATGGCGATGACCCATTTTTTGGCAACCATTAAGGTCATACTTTGGTTTGTCTACCGCAAAGAAATCCTCTACATAATCGACACGTTGCGAAGCAACGCTGTAGCTTACGAACCCATTGATGATTTTGATCCCGAGGAGATAATTAGGGAGGATAAGAAGGTTAAGGATGTCTGTTCGATTGGTTTCTTGATTTCGGCCTGTACGGTTTCGGTTTCTGCGGGGGTGCTTGCTTTCGTAACGCTTATGACTGATTACGACGCTCAGTTCATTTTCGAAGTTGATACGAGTAATATCACTCAGGCGGTTTATAGCCAGAAGTTACCGTATTATAGCTGGATACCGTGGGATCATAGGAGTTCAAAGTTGAAATTTGCTGGTGCTATTTTGTTCCAATGCTTTCCCGTTTTTAATTTTGCTTTTATTATTGTTGGTAAGCAGTAAAATATAAATTAAATTTTAATAAAAGTGTAAACCTTTGCAATTAATTATTTATTATAAAGCACCTTGATAAAATAAATTTGATTAAGATTAAGCTTATTTTTGCTTAATTTTAGGATTTGATACATTATTGACATCAATTATTAGCTACACAAGTTGCCAGATCAAAATAATTCAAGGAGCTTTTAGGACGGTTAGAGAACGTTGCTTAAGAAGGTTGGAAATACCTAATGATCCAATGATAGCTAATACCGCATTTGTTAATAGTGAGCTAAATAAAGAACTGACGAAGGGAGTTAAAGCTCTGCAAGTAATCTTCGTGTAAGAATAAGTTTGTTAAACTAAACTTCTATTTTTAATAATATCATTTGCAGAATTAAATGTTAAGGTTATTACTATTGGATATTATATATTTTTTTTATTTTTAGAATGTGTGAAAAAGTGGAATCAATTTTTGCTTATGTGACATTGGCTCAAGTTTTGATTTCTTTAGTGGTATTCTGCACTTGTTTATACTTAGTGTCGTTTGTAAGTATTTACATTAAATTATAAAATATATATGGGTTTTTTATAAATATTTTTTAGGTTCCGATTGCCAGTGAGAAGTTTTTCATCGAATTTATTTATCTGATAGCAATTGAGTTTCAATTGGCGTTGTATTGTTATTTTGGAAATATGGTAACTGAGAGGGTAAGTTAACGATTTATAATTTGAATATTGAAAAATATTGTTTTTAATTGATATATTAAAGATAAATCTAAACTTTATCAAAACATATATTTTAATAATATTGGGAAGTCTTTTATCATTTATCTAATTACAAGTACTTTAACCCATCTTTGGCCAACGGTGCGTATACCCACCATTTCAAAATGCACCATTAATTAATAACTTTCTATTGTATAATTTAATTTTTTGTTGGTGCTTCTAAGAGTAAACACAATAAACTTAATTTACATGTAGATTAAATAAATTTTACTCATTAGTTACTATTGCAAATATTTTATTGAAAAGTCCTATTTTAAGAAGGATTTACTCGGGTTTATGCAAACGTTATTTACTATTTCCAGATAATGTAATTTCAAGTGCTCATTGCCTGAATTCCAAGTAAACACATTAAGCATTATGGTAGAAGTGATTAAAACAGATATAAGATTTTCTGGAAAAAGATAACCACTCTTAATCCTTCGTGGTGCGTATACGCACCGTTGGCCAAAGGGGGTATACATGCTATATATAAGGATCGACATTTTTGCATACTGTTCAATGTAATTTGTATTCTTATTACGCAAACTACATCAGTGAAATTAGTGAAGATATTATTATGTCTAAATTTAAAGCTTTTTTAACCCAACGTGAATTAGTTGAAGAATTCGAATGGATGCTGGACGAGATTCAAGATAGCAGAAAACAAGGTCAATAAGAGGTTTATGCAGTTCGGTGTATTTTCCCAGAAACTTGCCATAGATGAGCAAATGGTTCCATACTTTGGACGGCACTCGTGCAAGATGTACATCAGAGGAAAACCAGTACGATTTGGCTTCAAATTGTGGTGCCCGTGTTTTTCGGATGGCTACTTATTTCAATTCATTCCCTACGGAGGAGCAACAGCAGAAAAAAACGAATTTGGTTTAGGAGGGAAAGTTGTACTGGATTTGCTATTTACAATTAGTGGAGTCTCCAGATAACCACAAGATATTTTTTGATAATTTCTTTACCTCATACAAATTGATGAAGGAACTATCAAAAAGGGGATATTTTGCGCCGGGGACAATCCGGGATAATCGCATTGCAAAATGTACAATAAAGGCAATAAAAGTTATCCATAAAGAATCTCGCTGCAGTTATGATTGTGCACAGGATGCAACTATAGGGATCATTGTCACAAGATGGAACGACAATTCGGTAGTAACACTTGCCAGTAATATCAAAGCAGTAATGCCAATACCACAAGCAAAAAGATATTACAGGAAACAAAAAATGGAGGTCAATATCATACAGCCGAAAGTGGTTAGAGAATATAGCAAATTCAAGGGTGGCGTGGATCTCCACGACAATGAAGTGGCGAATTACCGCATCAAGTGTCATGGTAAGAAATGGTGGTGGCCGCTGTTTACTACTACAATATACAGCATGCTGGTAAGCAGTTGGAAGATTAGCCAAAGGAAGCAAAATTAGTTAACTGGATTTTAGATCTCATATTGTTACAAGGCTCTTGGTAGTAAAATATCCATCATTTGTAACGGTAGCAGTGCCATTGGAAGTGCGCAAAGATAATGTTGGACATGTAATTATTGTGCATGAAACGAAAAAGCTGCTAAAATGTAAAGTGTGCCAATCAAACACAATTTATATGTGCAAAAAATGTAATGTGCATCTGCACTCAGAATGTTATAAAAAATATCATATTTCATTTTATATACCCCTATTCGCCAACGGTGCGTATACGCACCACTCAAATTTTTGTATATCAAATTTTTTTTTTGAAAAAATTTTTTTAAAAATTTTCTTGATGAACACCATTATAATGCGTTTTATTAAAAAAAATCTAAAATATCATCTATTTCTATGCTTGGCCAAAGATGGGTTAACTTGCACTTAATATTTCTATATTCAGATATATTTAAAACAATTTATTTATTTTTTCGTCAGTTAATTGAAGTATTTAAATATAGAGAACAAAATTCAATGAATATGAATAATAGATAAAAAAAAATCTAATGATCTACCAATCCTCTATATCTAACATTACCCTCCTAAAAGTTATTTATTTTTACAGTCCCGGGTGGCGTTGGAATCAAAAACGTAGGTCAATTCTTTCATGTGCCAAATAAATGAACTGACATGTTAATTGTCAAACATAACCTAAATGTGCATTAAAAATGTCAGTTCATTTATTTGCAACATGTAAGAATCGACCTACGTTTTTTATTCCAACGCCACCCGGGACTGCAATAATTGTTGGACACCCGTTATTTGGCTTAAACGTAAAAACATTTAAGTTGATAAGAGGAAAGATATAGCTTTTCTAAAAACTATTAATGCCGTTAAAATAATATTTTACTTTCTACAATGTTTGGAATTAATAAAAACATGAAAAATGTGGTACATATAAGAAAGGATTTCATAATTTGTTGTTCGAAAACGCTGGCCGAGCGTGACAGTGATGTTGATAATGGAGGCACGACGATTTCTAGTGAGGAGACTGTAATCAAAATAAATGCAGAGTTTGAAGTGAAACAAATAAAAGATTTATTAAAATGTAAGAATATGCATTTACAAGAGCTTCAAAATAACGTAACTTTTCTTCAAGACTAGATACATTTCCTAAACCAAATGTTGGTAATGCAGCCTACAACTATACACTCAGCAATTAATAGGCGAGAGGAGAACACAATGGCTAATTCCACAAAATTAATATCTCCAGTAAAGGTGATTTGACAGATATTCAAATTCAAGTCTGCAGCAGACGGAATCACAAAAAGTCCACTCCGAAAATGACAAATAAAAATCTCGCAGATGTAGATATAAACGGATCATTGAACTCAAACTCAAATAAACAAGGAGTACCAGGATCGAAGTTCATCTGAAAAATATAAGTGTTTGTCCCTTTAACTTAAATTAAGATCTTCATCAGAATATAAGAAGAATTAGTAATAATTCAGAAGAACTTAAGGTCGCACTAATTGATTACAAACCCAATATTGTAGGTCTGACGGAAACATGGTGCAATCAATATAATGCAAACTATGTACACATAAATGGAAAAAAAATGTAAAATTGCATATTACAACCGAAAAAAATCGACGGAAAATATAAATATGATCGAATACTAAATCGGTGATTGTTGCATAGAAACTGAAATAGAATGCAGTATGTTCTCTAAAGCAGAGGTTCCCAACAAATATGTTTTTTCTCAAAAACTTTCTCAAAAACTTTGTCGAACAAAAAAAAATATCCCCAACGCTCAATTTATTGAAGATCCATTTTTTGGCACAAACTTTGGAAAAACAGAATGCAATTCTATATGTACACCCATGCTAAAGTAATGTCATTTTCTGGGCCTACCCTGAAAAAGATTTCAACGAAATAAATAACAAAATTAAATATATAGATGTATTTAACTTTAGTTCAGACTTTGTAAATTGAAAATTAAACGATAACATTTATTTTTCTTTCCTTTGAAAAATTAAATTTAGTTTATTAATCTGTTCAAGGCGGGCACAGAAAAACATTAGCATGGTGGTATCCAATTGCAATAAAACTAATTAAATTCGTAAATACCTTCATTACCATATACTAAATATAAATGTATTTAATGTGTAAATATATTATAATAATTATTGCAATTAATGTTAATGTTGTACCTGTTTATATTTTACCAGCGTAGAAATATCGGGATCAATTTTTGTCAGATTCAGGCGAAGATCAGGCTCAATATTGAGCAATGATCTATATTTTTTTTCATTGCTGCCAAGTTGAAAACCCGGTTTCGCATAAATATGTTGTACTGAATGGCATTAAAAATTTCAGAGCTTGGCATGAAAGTTCTGGATATTCTGCCCGAACCGAAAGCCAAAATAAAAATAAGCTTGTGCTCTCAAACTTTAATTTCCAACCACCGTCACTTATGAGGTCTATGAAGGATTCTTTAGCAATTACGTCATCCGGAACATCGGCAATGAATATAAAGGGATTACGAATCCAATTTTAGGAAGTAAAATCTTCTGTAAAATATGTATTTTGCAAACCAATCTGACATCGATATTAGATGTTGCTTAATGTCGTTTATCACACAGTTTAATACTGATAAAGTGTCTTCTTCAGAAAAATTGCAGAGAGAAAAAAACACACTAGTATTTCCTTTCTCTGATTATTGAATCATTAACTGCAGTTTTCTTTTAAATGCTAATATTTTATCGCTGAAGTCAAACAAAGAATTATTAGTTCCTTGTAAATTTAAATTTATATCATTTAGTCGAGAAAATATATCGGATAGGTACGCTAGTCTAAATAACCATTCCCCATTGGCAAAATTATCTTTTTTTGGAATCTCCAGAATCATTAAGAAAAATAGATACCTCGGAGCGTAACTCAAAAAGTCGACAGAGGACTTTTCCTCGTGAGAGCCGTCGTACCTCGATGTGAAGCAAAAGTGTTTTATTAATACTCCCCATCTCATTGCATAGAATTGTAAATAGGCGGGAATTAAGCGCTTGAGATTTTATAAAATTAACTGTTTTTTATGTTCTTGGGAACATTTCTTAAATTTACAGGCATATTTTTTGCGACTAAGGCTTCATGATGAATAATACAATGCGTATATTTGAATTTCGGTGCTACTTCTTTAATTCTAGTCACTACGCCGGATAAATTTCCAATCATAGCTCGAGCACCATCGGTGCAAATTCCAACACATTTGACCCAACTTATATTATTTTTAATTAAATAATCATTAATTATTTTAAATATTTCATTCGAAATTGTTCTCGCAGATAACGGTTTGCAGAATAATATTTCTTCTTGTATTACATTATTGAAATCAAATCGAACATACACAAGTAATTGTGCCAGATTGGAGACGTCAGTACTTTCGTCTAGTTGCAGAGAATAAAATTGACTTTCTTTTATTCTCTTGATTAAAATGCTTTCAATCTGTAATGCCATATCTTCTATTCGCCGTTTAATAGTATTGTTGGACAGGGAAACTTTGTCAATTTCCTTAGCTACCTTATCTCCAAGCACAGATTTGACGATATCCTTAGTTGCAGGTAGCAACAATGTTTCTCCAATTGTGTGTGCTTTCCCACACTTAGCTATACGCAAACTTGCTAAATATGATGTCTGAACACAATTAGTGTTTATGTTACTAAAAGAGAACAGCTGCTTTTTGAGTGGACAATTCAGAATGTTTTCTTTAAAAAAATCAACTGGTTTATCTTTTAAATTGGGATGTTTCGCTAATAAATGTCTCTTCAAAAGAGAAGTCTTCATACACCCGTTTGATAAACATTCATAGCAAATAACACACTGTGGAATAGGTTGAATTTCTTTGCCAGATTTCATTGAGAATCCATACCTCATGTAATCAGGATCGTACTGCCTAATCCAAGTTTCTTTACGTTTTGTTTTCGATGGTTCATCTTTTTTTCTCTCTTAAGAATTATCTGAGTTGGGATAACATCCAGCCTCCTCTAAAAATCTTTTCATTATATGGCCCTTGTCCCTATTTTGACAATAAATACCATACCATCAAACCATTGATAATGGACACTTTGTGTCCGAAATCTGGATAAAAATAAAATATTGAAGAAAGGTTCTAAGTGTTTTAATCTAAGTTAATACCCCAATGTTCTTTACAAATTTATTGTAAACACATGAGGTGAGTCAAGTTGTTATCTATCAGCGTAGAAAGAGGAAGTATTCGGATTGAAAAAGAACAGACAAATGCTCGGGCTTGGCGATGTATTATATAAAAGAACACCTGATTTTACGTAAAATATTGTTCACTTATCGCATACCGGTAGCTTGACATGTGTGTACCGGTACCGGTACGCGTACCACAGGTTGGGAACCCCTGCTCTAAAGCAATTCAACTTAAACATTACTATTATATACATGTGCCATCCAGCCATAGGTTATATAAATGAATAATATAAATAATTTAACTAATTTGACGCCGCATATATATAACACACATTTGGATGTAATTCTTGGTAGTGACTTAAATATTGATTATAATAGGGCCAACTGACATTTGATGATTTTTTCACATCCGTTAATCAAATAAACAAATTAGATTAACCAACAAGAATGCACGTAACAGTAAATGGATGTTCATCCTCCCAGATTGATTATATTGTATCAAGTATTCCCAGAGATACGTCGACATCCAGTATTATCAATAGAATCTATCCAACCACTATGCTCAACTTATTCTCTAAATTTTAAAGTAGAAAATATATCTAATATACCAGAAACTCAATATGTCAGATTAACACACAATAACAATATTAACGAACTAAAATTCCATCTGCACAGAACTAATTTGAAGTTTACCAAAACCGAAGACGTAAATACAAGTTACAACTTATTTATGAATGAATTTTTACACATATTTAATTTATCTTGTCCAAACAAAATACAATCAAATAACAAAAAATGTCGGACATAATGAAATAAAAATATCTAGTAGAAAATTAAAAATGACTTATCGCCTTATAAGAGAAACCTAATCTAACGACATGATATTAAATTACCAAAACGTCAAAAAATTATATAAGAAGTTAATCAAAGACGCCAGACTAAAATTTCAATTAATGAACAATGGAACAAAATATCGCACAGCAGAAAGGGCGCATGTAAATCTCCTGGACGAGGTGTCTTAAAATTTAGGCGTGGAAAAACGTGGTTGTTCTATGACTTTTCAATCGCATTTAATACGATAAGTGCAAAGTGCGACAATATATCGTTCCTAAAATCTCGGAAAGTATTTCTACAAATCGGTGGTGCTACGTCTGCTATTTGTGACATCAATAATGGTGTTCTACAGGGATCAACCATTGGCCCACTGCTTTTCCTATTATCCATTAACGACTTAGCAGAGCATATTAGTGCAGATAACATGATTAACTTTGATGATACAGCAATTATAATAACTAGAAATAACCAAGAAGAGTTACTGCTCAATACGAAGAAAACAAATACCTTAAAAATGTGAAACTAGTCGAGTAAATAGAGAAAAATTGTGAAACAAACCAAGTTTAATTTAATTTAAACATTCATCAGTAATAGTTAAAAATGTTTCACCAAGTGATAAATGAGAAAATTAAAATTCCACCCGGGCGTTTTCTTTCTTAAATGAATTTCTTTCGCGCAGTCCTCTTGCTTTTTCTCATACTTATGGGGACTTCAAAAGGTATTTACACGGTGTTTCTTTGGGACTACGGAATTAATTCAACTGTGACGGCCCGGCCGGCTGCATTTCCCCACAGTGCGATTCTCAGCCACCATCAAAAATTCAAACTTCAATTTGGATCCGAAATGCGGCCGTAAAAGCGGAGCACGAGCAGATCGGCGTCGTAAAAATTTAAATAAATTGGCACGAGTTTAGTGTTACACGACAAATTTATTATATTTTTACGCATAACGGATGATGATGAATTTGATAAGGATACTTTTGTACCTTGAAAATTTATTTAAAAGAAAATACAACACAAACTTTTATTTGTCAAAATTTAAATTCATGTTATTGTAGATGTAATTAATATTATATCTAGTTGAAAACTCAACTTTGTACAAATGATTTGTAATATATCTTAATTATGCGTTATTTGAATTAGAGATCGTACAATAAATAAAGTGTGTTAAATATTTTGCTTACCTCATATGGTCAAGTTAATTTTGAAGTCAATTAAAAAATTTATTACACAGTAATAATTTCACAATAAAAATTCTTGGATTTTAAAGGCATTCACTTCGTGTACATTTCAATATTTAAAATAAAGAAAACCATTTTACTTTTTTATATTACTTTAAACTTTATTTTGGAGTGATTAGTTTTGACTACGTAGTTTGATTTAAAGTGGTATAAAAAGTTAAAGTGTTTTCTTTATTCTTAACAAGGTAATCGGTTCAAATATTAAACATATTATAATGAAATAAACTAATTTAATTTTTTTATGTTTAATATCAAATTCTCTTTGATTAAAACACATTAAAATTTTAAAATATTGAAGAAAGGTTGTAAGTGTGCTAATCAAAGTTATAATTATTTTCAAGTAACTCAATAAACCAAATCAAATTCTCTCACTCTTTAATAAATAGAACTAAATTTAAAAAGTCAAAATTCGAACCTCAATAATAAATTTGTTTATAAATAACGAACATTATAAAATAAAAACATGTTTGTTTTTGTGTTACATGGATTTATTATAGAATACCATAGCAACAATTGTTTCATTACACAGATGAATTGTTCATATACCTAATGAAGCCACTATGGCAAATAATTGTTGCTATGTTTTCAATAATAAATATGTATAACTCAAAAACAAACGGGTTTTATTTTAAAAAGTCAATAATGGAGTTTCGCTAAGTATCATTTTTATTTAAATAATATATATTTTTAAACATAAATAATGTCAAGAATTGAAATTAGCACTTCTAAAATTAAAAAGTGTGTGGAAACTTGCTAAAATCCAATCTTTAAATTAACCTAAATGTGTAATGTTAATAAAGAAACTTCTAGAATAAAAACAAGTGTAGATGTATATAAAAAACTAGTCTATAAACATTTTTTAGCAAGTAAGCGTAAGGTAAAAATTTGTTAAAAGCAAAGAAATGTGTGGTTGGTCTAGTAAAATAATCTTCTACTTAACACAAGCAAAACAAAAATTACACTATTTCATAATAGGAAACCACATGATGTTAATATCAAAAATACCTCTTCTAGATGGGTTGATACTTGATAATAATAAATTTGATTAAAAACACTTAGAACCTTTTTTCAATTTTGAAAATATTGAAAATATTGAAGAAAGGTTTTAAGTGTTTTTAATCAAAGCTCTTCCAGTATTAAGTACCTTGGATTATATATAGGGAAAATTTGAGACGAGACTTATAAATTAATCATACTGCTTCACAATTAAGTTGACCACAATATTCTATACTTAAGCTAAAAAAACAAAATTAGTTATAAATTATTATTAGAAATAACAAAGCGAATACTTAGGCTTATCTACAATCTTCGGAAAACAGAAACTTGTTTATTAAGAATAACATACTAACTGTACAAAGTACTTATATTAACAAATGCGTCGTTTGCACCCATAGTAATAGAAAAAGGTTTATAAACAAGTAATAGTACGCATGACTATAATACAAGGCATGAGTCAAATATTCGAGCTACCTCACACAAAACTACACTGTGTGAGAAATTGCCAATGTATATGTGCGCAGCAGTAACTAACAAATAACCGAATGAGTTAAAACTGCAGGCATATCTTGCAATTTAAAATATGGATCAAAAATACCTTATAAATAACAGATTTCTTTAACTCATTGCACTGAAATGTTAGTAACATCTGAATTTTTGTAATCCCTGTCTTTTATTTTGTTTTAATGTATATACTATATTTTAACAATTTTTGTATTTACCACCTAAAGCTTTTACTCTGATTTTATTTATTTATTTATATGACTGAATATTTTAATATTAATATATAAACTAATAATATGTTAATTTTACATATTGACGATCACATTGACTACAAATATACCTATCTTGGGTGTCGCAATGTATTTTTTGTGTAAAGTGGATTACGTTGAAATAAATAATAATATAATTGAATTAAATCACAATTTAGTTATGTATATTTTCATGGATACTACTTGAAAAATGTTCATATTATTTTAAGAAAATTATTAAGTCAATAATATTTATACTTTAGTATTTTGATATTATTGTATTTTATTTAATTTGGCTAAAGATTTTGTCTGATGAATAAAACTTCTAAGGCAACAAGTTTTTAGGATACAGAAATATTAAGTATAATTTCAGATAATTTGTAAAAATGAATTGTATTTGTTTTCATTTTATTATAGGAAAACAGTGTTTTCGATTTGTTAAAACTTGATATGCTTGCAGTACTTAATAGCTCAAAGGCATCATTTAACTTAAAAATTAAATAAATAGAAAGGTTGATTGGTAATTCAGAATCCCAAACAAAAGTATATTATTTTGCACTTTATAAGACAAAAAGGTTAATTTCTGAACCTATCTTGTCTACAGAAACTTTAAAACAGATTCAGAAAAATGTGATTTGTATATTTTTGTAAATATTGAACAAAGGTTTTACCTAAAAAATTATTTATATTTTGTACACTTTTAGAAAACTTATTACGATACTTTTATGAAAACAAAACAACAAGAAAGCAATTAACCTTCAATATATTACCATGAAGGTGCCATATATTGTCTAAGCGTTACACTAGATCTCTGTTTGGGTGGATAAACAACGATAAATTTGGTTATCCACCCATAGAGTGATCTAGTGCAACGCTTAGGCAATAGATGGTGCCTTTATGGTAATATTTTGATTGACGGTTTACACAGAAAGTAAACTTTCTCATCTACCCGACGAAGCTACTGTGTGGTGAAACATTGTCATAGAAATAAAAACATTTTTGAAACCATACAGTATTTTGTTAAGTGAATAGTTCGTTTCTTTGTCTTCAACTTGCGCTACGCTCATGAGGTTCAAAATATATCGAAACCGATCTGTGTCTGTTGTTGACAGGGAACAATAATTAACCTTAAGTTTATTACACTAAAAGTTAATTAATTTTGTTTAAAAAGAATTTCTGAAAAATCAGTTTCGGTTAAGACTACTATTTATAATTTATAAAACACTTCCGAAAAACACTTTCTTTATTTATTATCTATTTTTTTTTAGATCTAAGTAATTGGTTTATCCGAAAATTACTAAACCTACAGTTCTCTTTCTTTTGCTGCATCAAGATGGATTCACTTTTATATTTTATTTTTATTTTTGTTTTTATTATGTAAGAACAGTGGATAAAAAAATACTATCAACTATAATTATTCGGATATTTCATTCACTTTCTACAATTGTTTATTATACTTTATTTTCTTAAGATTCTTGGTTGTTGAAGAATTTTTTTAGGCATTGAAATAAAACATTTATGTTTCTATGAGTTACGTCGGCTCGGTTTTCAGTATCAAAGCCAATTTCATTTAGCCTCTTTTGTATCTTGCCCTTCAAAATTTTTAAGCTATAATCCATATAAGAGCATTATGGTCCTTTAGAAATAGAACTTTTTTCCATTAAAATATTTATATAAATTCTCGAGCAACTTTACGACTTCTTATCAGTAAGTTTGCTTTGCTTTCAAAAATATCTTACTAAAATAGTTGTTTATATTTTTTGCCTATCCTGGTTTTGAGATAAGATAGCTTAAATGGTTATATGGGTTAGAGGTAATTTAAGACCGTTTCGTTGTTAAGTACACCTTTTAGTTTTTGGATTCCCTCCAGATATGTCTCCTTCCAAAGAGGTAGCTAGTACATTTTGTACAGTACAGTTTCCGCATTATGCCTTTGATAGTATAAATTTTAAAAAAATATATCTGATTTAATCCAAAAATGATCGATTCTTTTTTATCATTAAAATCTTTTGCACATCAACTTTTGTACATAACACTATGTTCAAAAACTATGCATCCTTCTTAAAATGGTAATAAGGCTAAATATCAAATCGGAATCACGCCGTCAACGCCGGAATATCTCTTTTAAGTTCTACGAATGGTTCTGATAAATTTTCATTTTATGAATATATCGTCTATTTTCCACGACATCGCATTAGCACTGTGGGGACTCCTAGGATCCGCTAAAAATCAACTGCGCTCGCCATAGCCGGAATCAACGGGTAACGGCGAGTAATTGTTTAATAGTGTATTAATATTGTGAATAAAATAGTTTTCAACACTTGGTTAATTATCGAGGGATGATATTTCCCAATAACCCAATATATCCCCCAAATTGGTGATCCCGATGTGATTAAACCAAGTACGAATAACTATCGACATTATGGCACACGACGGAGAAATAAATAGGGTACAGGTTAGGATTCCATCGTTTTGGCCCGACGAACCAGACTTATGTGCAAAGAGTGGAAGAAGCGAAATTGCTAAGGCAATCAGTAGCGGCGACTGACGACTGGCCAAGCACATCACGCCGACTTTCCGTCACCGATCGTCCCACCAAAGTACAGTTCCTGATCGACACTGAAGCCGACGTCTGTTTATACTCGCGACGCCTAGTAAAACAAGCCAACCGAGCTACGACGTACAAGCTCTATGCGGAAAACCAAACGGTGATCAACATATATGGTACGATAAACCTAGACCTGGATCTTAGTTTATACAGGAAGTTTCAAAACAAAACATAACAGGAGTGAGCACCATCAATGATAATGCAAAATATCACCGAATTCTGAGATGACCACCGGGCCACTCACATCAAACAACAAAGGAGTTCCAAATTATGTGCCAGATGCGAGTAGCATAATCCTCGAAGAGTGCATGGTCTGCGCCGTTACATTTTCTACCTAAAAAGAACCAGGAATGGTGACTATGCGGAGATTACTGGGCGCTCAAAGCAAGAACAATTTCAGACAAATACCATGTTCTCCACATCGAGGGTTTCGCACAACAGTTCTACGGACGAAAATACTTCTCAATGATAGACCTGGTAAAAGCGTACCAACAAATCCCAACAGCCGAGGAAGATATCCCAAAGACCGCCATAACTACACCATTCGGGTTATTTGAGTACCCTTATATGAAATTCGGGTTGCGCAATGCAGCGATTCATGGACGGAATACTGCGAGATTTTGAATTCTGCTACGTCTACATAGATGGCATTCTAGTGGCATCCAAATCAAAATACGCCAAACACCTCCGGCAACTGTTTCAGCGATTAAACGAAAACTGGATCGTAATTAACCCCACCCTTGAACGAATTACTAAAAGGAAAAAAACGAGGCAATCAACCAATCATCTGGACTGACAAAGCCCTGGAAGCATTTGCCCAGTGCAAGCAGCAGATCGCAGAGGCAACTCTTCTTGCACATCCAGAGTCATACGCGGCGTTAGCAATCACAACCCCTAGCGTTCATAATGAGGTAGCTATTTCCGCCGAGCAAAAATATGCCGGCTACGATAAAGTTATTGGCAACTTACGCGACGATCAGAAAATCCCAACACCTCCCAGAGGGATGAACTTGATCTGTACAGACCATAAACCACATGTATTGACCGTTTCACCAGGTGACCTGAGGCTATCCCCATGGCGGACATTGAGGCCATTTTGGTAGCAAGGTTATTTTTTACACATTGGATATCAAGATTCGGCGCTCCACTGAGGGTAACAACGGACCTGGGATGCCAGTTCGAGTGGCAATTATTTAAAAAACCTCTACCAGTCATACTTCTAGGAATTGGGACTGCCTAAAAAAAGAACAGTAGCAGACATGATGTATGAATAGTCATTACGACTTCCTGGAGAATTGCTAACGAGTAACCCGGACAAACCAGCGATAGAATACGACACGTACGCAACCTGACTAAAGATGATCATGAGTGACGTAAAACTAACCCAAACGTCAAACCAGAGCAAAACTAGGCCGTTTATATTCAAAGACTTTAAAACGGCGTCACACATATTTGTCAGGAAAGAAATAATGCGGAAACCATTACAGCCCCCTTACGAAGGCATCGAACGAAATAACAACATGATGGTAATTAAAAAACACGGTGTATCCCTCACACTCACGACGAATCAAGCGCCCGCGCGATAGGCAAAACGACGCAGTACGGAAGGCAAGTCAAACGTACAGTACGTTTTCAAGAGTGACTCTATTACTAGGAAGGGGGGTGTGGAGACTCCTGGGCCCCCGGAAAGATCAATCGCGCTCGCCATAGCCGGGATCAACGAAGGCATATCCCGGTCGAGCAAACCGTCACCCTAGTAACGGTGAGTAATTGTTTGTTAGTGTATTAATTTTGTGAATAAAAAATAGTGTCCAACACTTGGTTAATTATCGAGGGAAGATATTTCCCAACAGGTCAACATATCCCAAAAAAGCACTATTTTTATTTGTCTTTTGAATATCGCAGGAGCATCAAACCAAACTTGTTCCCCGCGAATTACTTTTATATGCAAATATCCGTATTGGAGATAATAGTAGATTCACCTAATGTGGTTAAAGTTTTGTCAAATCAAAGTAACCGATACCTATTAATTAATAATTAATAAAACACTTTAACTTTGTTTGTATAACACTATATTTTTATTATGTTGACTAGTTTAAGCAACTCCACTAACCATTATCAGTAATCAAAACCAAAACCAGTCAAACCATTATTTTTCTTTGCCAAAAGCTGTCTAGTCACCGCCTTTCTAATTGTTCAATCAGTTTTAGTAATGATTTTGTGTTGAAGATTCCTCATTTATTTATTTGGAAAACTATTAAGACATTTTTGTGTTAATAGTTTAGTCTCTAACCCTAAAATTGAAATGATTTTTAGCCAAGTAGATTATTTGAATATTGAAATGACTTAAGGACACCATTTCATAATTCATAAACATATTCATAACATATTAGAAGGATTTGTACTTTTTATTCAGTATCTTCTTTTATGGCTGTGTAATTGTTTAAATAATTTATCTAAAAATTTCTGAGACCAATAAGACCAATAATTTTGTTAATAATTATTCTATCTTTAGGATTTTATTGTATTGTATTTCATTAATTTAGGCAGGTGAATTTGTCTAAAAGATTATTAAGCTGATAACTTTTAGTTTCTAGAAAATATAAATTGCATTTCAAAACATTTGCGATGGTTTCATATATAAGATAATTTGCCAATCATTTATAAATACGAAACATTTCACAAATCTACAATAATGAGTTTTACTAATATTAGCATTTTCGACTTCCAGAATTTTAAATATTACGAACAGCTGACTAAGATTGCTTAGCCCTTCAAGGCAACTATTTTCTACAAAATATGTATGAGGAAATTACAAATCTAAATGCATTCCTTGATGTGGCAACACTTTAATGGTTTATAACTTCTATTTAACTATGCCCTTGAACACTTGTCACATATTTACAGAATTTTGACAATACAAGCTAGTAGTGGATTATTGATTGGGATTGACGGATCGGGCAGGAAATCTTTGGCTAAATTGGCAACTGCTATATCTAAATATTCTTTCTTTCAACCTGAAATTAGTAATGGGTATAGAATCAAATCTTGGGAAATTGACTTAAAAAACGTATTAAAAAATCTGATGGTAAAGGATAAGCAGATAACCAAATTGTTAATCAATTGTTTATAAGTTATCGATTGTTTATTAAATACAGTTGAAGTTCTAAATATGTTTGCAATAGTTGAAAAGCAGAAAGTTTTAGAGATAGTTAGATTAAATTCGTAAGGAGGGAATAGAAATTTGGACATATCAGCATTAACTGAGAAAAACTACATATTATACTATGCTTTAATCCAATTAGTCAAAATTACAGAAAGTGGTTACTTATATATTCATAACTAATCATTTGCTGTGCCATAGATTGGTTTGATGATATTTCAACATATTTCAACACAGTGAATAAAACACTTACTATGTTTTTAACCACTATAATTGAATATAGTATATAAATTTATTACAATATACGTCGAATTAAGTGTTGTCAGTCAAATTTTGAAATTAAGTGAAGAGAGCAAAAAGGTTTAACGTTAACAGGTGCCAAAAATTAAGATTAAGGATATTACAAAATCTGAAAAGCGGTGTGTATAATAAAAGGTACAAATCTCCTGGAATCCGCGGAAATGTTCAAACGTAGTAATAATCCCCTCATTAACCTGTTAAACTGATTTAGTTACACACCGCTTTTCAAAATTTTATAAATATTTTATAATCTCCTTAATCTTAATCTTTTGCACCTGTACACCGTGAATCATTGGAATTAATCTTAGTGACGAAATATAAATTATTGCCTTTAAACTACTTTCAATCAACATCTACAAAGGTATGCATAACTTCAGCAACATATCTAGAACTAGTAAAATCTTTTAACTATTTAACTTACAAAACAAGAGAAGAACAAAGCATACAAAAATCGATATGATGCCGGTTTGGAAAAACTGCAAAATAAGGTTGGTGCTGTTGACATACCTGCACTAAGTATGTTAACACCATCAACCTTATTTTGCAGTTTTTTCAAACCGGCTTCACATCGATTTTTGTATGCTTTGATTTAGCAGATGTTTAACCACAATTGCATTGGATGATAATTAAAGCTGCTGAAATGGCACGACAAAAGAACGCAAAAGAAACGATTGAACAATTAAAATAGAAAATGCTTCTTTGTTGTACGTGAAGATGAAAAGCTAGCCAACATACAAGCAGAAAATTCTCAATATCTAAAACGTGAATTCAAAGCTGATTTAGAAGATGCAATTCTTATTCTAGGAGATGTTATTGAAGCCTTGAATACTTTAAAACCATCACATATCATGTAAAATCAATGAAGAATCCACTGGAAGCGATCAAATTAGTTATGGCTGGGGTTTGTGTAATGCGTGCCATAAAACCTGATACAATTAATGATGGAAAAATTTTAGATAAGTGGGTAAACGCCTATTGGGTGATATGAACTTTCTTCAGCACCTGAAAGATTTTTATCACATTAAATGGGATATTATGTTAAAAATTAGAAAAGGATATCTTTCCAATAAGCTCTTTAAGCCATATATAGTTGCCAAGGCTTCCAGGCTGAAGGTTAGTGCAAATGGATTATTTTCATGGATATATATGATGCTGTTGCCAAAGAAGTCGCACCAAAAAAAGAAAAAAATTGAATTTGGGAAAGAATAATATTAGTCCATGGCGGCATTTCTGATGGAAAAGAAAGAACAGTTAGCCAAACTGGAAGAAAAACTATCAATTTTAATTGATGCATTAGATGTAGGCAAAACCAAATAAAAAAAAGTAGGAACACGATTATTTTGTTTTACCACATAAAATGGTAAAACAAAGTAAATCTGTATACTTCTTTATTATATGAATTAAAGATGTATCACAAAGTAAGTGCCTCCACAATTAAACATCAAATGAAAAGATAACGTTGAATTGTTCGCAAATAAGCTTTTAACAACTGATAATCTATTGGGCAGTTTAGGAGGCGAGAAACTAAGCTGAATTCAAGCAGGCGACAATTCAATTCTTATATGATTCACTAGTAGGTGATGTACTCATATGTTGTGGGTTATTCTCCTTATACACAACAATATGGAATATCAATATATATGTTAAAAATTCAAATATAACCTGTACTAAGGATTTTGACTTTTGTGGCATTTTAGGTTCAGACTTTAAAATACAAAATTCGATAATTAATGATTTGCACAAAAATATATTTTCAAAACAAAATGTAATAGTAAACGATTCGCCGAGACGTTGGTCATTGTTCATAGACTCACAACAAAAGGACAATAATTTGAATTAAAATAAAAAGATTAGTGATTACGAAATTTGCAGATGGTTATATCAAAACAATACAGAATTCTTTAGAAATTGGAAAACCAGTATTGATAGAAAACATGTGTATCGAATTGGAACCAATTTTCGATCCAATATTAAATAAGTCATGTTTCATTGAAGACTACTTGATCCGTTTTGCAAAATGTAGATCCATATCATAAAAATTTCCATTTGTACCTAACTATCAAAGTTTGCAAACCATGTTACCTCCCGAAAGTATCAAATGAAGTAACAATAATACATTTTGGAATCATGCTTCATATATTAAAGATCAACTTTTAGGTGTAGATGTAGATGTTTTATGGGTGGCACCAGTGCCTGTTCCACTGCGACCTTTTCAGATCTATTGTGGATCCCTATTTATCTTAGATGACCAGCTCTAGCTTTGCCTCTTTGATTAGTTCTATTAGCCCTGCCAGAGGGGCTTGGGTATAGGTATCTGCGATTGGGTTTGTAGTGCCCAGCTTTTGATATCTAATCTTTACTAGGCCCTCGCAATGGTATAGGATGTGGAACGAGTTCTATTCTTCCTCTATGCAGAATCTGCATGGTGCTCCTTCCACCAGACCTATTTTGCTCAGATGTTTGTTGAGCTTGCAGTGTCCTGTCATCAGACCTACTATTGTTTTGTCCATTTTCCTGTCTTGGTTCAGAAGTTCGGTCGTGAAATTTAGCGATTGTTTCTTAAGGAATTGTTTCGCCTGTCTCTGTCCTGGTGAGTTTGTCCACCAGGTTTGGGCCTGTGTCTCACTAACATTTAGATTTGGTCGTGACAAAGAAACGACCTGATTTGCAAAAACAATGCGAAGAGTTAATTGCAAAGAGTGCAGGAAATAAAGTGGCACTAGTTGAAGTAGAGGAGAGCATTTTAAAAAGACTCTCTGAGAACAAAGGAAATATTTTGGAAGATGAAAGTGCCATTGAGGTTTTGGATAATTCAAAAATTATCGCTTTAGAAATAATATCGAAACAAAAATATTGAAAAGGACAAGAAATGTAGATTGAGATGTCTAGGATGGACTTTGAATCGATATCTATTTATTCTGTACTCTTGTATTGTAGCATTGCAGATCTTCTTAATATCTTAATATAGACTTTATGTATCGATTTTTACTAAAACGGTTTATCAACTTGTATGCTACATCAATCAAAACAGCAAATAAATCTATTATATTGGCATGGCGTCTTCGTTATTTTAAAGACGCATTGACTCACAACTTTTATTATACAGTGTCTTTGTTAAAAAAAAAACTCGTGTTTGCTTCCTTATTATGTTCTAAAATTCAAATTGCAGAGATAAAAATTGAGTCCGAACTTAAATTCCTCCTTTCAGAGATTCTACAAGCTGAATTCAAAATTCCTTACTACTAGTCGAAACAACATTTAATATCTAGGAAAACTACCAAGTTTTAGTGAATTTTTAGAGGATTTTGCGAATCACGAATATTTTTAAAACGATTCTTTTACAAATAAAAAATTCCCAAATAATTGGAAAGGCAACTTCTTTGAGACTAAGTTAAGAAGAGACAACAAACTATTAACAAAATATGAATTATTAATTATTGTCAATTACTACTGATATTTTTGACAAAACCCTTCCAGAAACTAATATATCATTAACGAAGATTCAAAAATGTACAGATTGCTTTAGTAAATTTCTGAAATAGGATGTCGATAGATTTAGTCTACTAGGTGTTATCATTACAGCCATAAGAGAAATACAAGAAGCAGTTGTAGCAAATATACTTATGAGTGAATAACTAGAAATCCTTGCAAAGTCTGTAATCAAAACAGATGTGCACTAATTTTATAGCTAGAATATAATGTAATTTTAGATGACGAGGAACTGTAATGAAGATCTACATCATTTTTTGACTTCAAGTCTATTCGTAAAATTAAGAAGGCGTGCATATTACTAATGAGATATTTAAGTAACAAATTATGTATTTAATACAGTGTTTTATTTTGCTGGGCTTTAGAATTTTGAGTTAGGGATTTAACTAAAAGTATATAAAGCTATTAGAGTAACTAGTTTTTAACATTTTAAGATACTTGTTACTATTTTACACATGACAAATAGCAATTTCACCTTTAAGCTTTATTAATTTTATGAAAAGTGGATCTGAAAATGATTTAGGCAAGGCCTTTTTTATATTTAATTAATTTTTAGAAAAATTGCGATATAATATAAATGATCTGCAAATATAAAATATTAAAATGTAATAAATTTATTATTATTACAAGATTAGAACTGTTTTCAATATTTTGAAAGAAAAAAATGATTTGCACAAAAAATTAATACCCAATATTTCTTATCCCCAACTGTACCTCGATTCAAGTATTATTTACAAACAAGTTGTTCTTAATGTACGCAATTATCATTAACGTTTTAAATTTTTATTGAAGATAAATGCGAGCTTTGATTGCCCAGTAATAAAAACACATACCTTCATTTGAAACTAATTTTATATAATAAAATTTAAACTGTAATAAACACGTACTCATTATATTCTTTATCGCATTTTTATTGGGAAGGTTTTATACCCTTTATAATATTCAATTAGATCCGTGTTTACGATACGAAGAGTTTTATGAATCTCGCATTATGTGCAAAAAAACGGGTGTCAGCTGTAATATACCCTAAATGAAGCTGTCACGAAACTATAAAAACAAATTAACACCTCTGCCGATTCTAACGGTATCCGGGTGTTATAATACAAATTAAAATCCCGCAAATTATCACCAATTAAGAGGCGGCACAGGCGAACCTTTCACGCGATACAATTTTTGGCCAGATTACCGCAACGAGAGTATAATTGAAGTTCAAATGTGGGATAATTAGAGCGTACAGATTTTTTGTGTGTGTTATTATATAGTGCTGACCTTGATGTGTCAAAATTGTATCAAATATAATAATTATTGTATATATTTTGAGTAACTGATAACCTGCCAACCATGACAGTGTATATTATATATCAGTGTAATAATTGTTGTTATTATTGAGTAACTAATGACCTACCAATACATTCATTTTTGTATATGATAAGATTTATGTGTGTCATTTTTAACCTATTGATTTTTAATTCTATTGGGTTGGCAACTAAGTAATCTCGCTAATCGCTCATGTTTAGCCTAGCTTTATTTTTACGAATGACCAGTACTAGCGGTGTACTTTGCTCAATATCATTCGATATCAGTGACATTAACGTTTCTTTAAAAGCAGGTTATACGTGATTATTTTGTTGCTTTTAATTGTAAGACGTTTTTTAAATGGAAGGGAGAAACGAACATTTTCGATAAGAAAGCTGCTCAAACTCACAAAAAGATATGTGAAGTTTATGGTGATATTTGTATAACATATACTAGAACAAAGACGAAGAAAGTTCTGGTCGGCCCACCGAACTTGATGACCAAACCAATACCATAGTCGAACAGAATCGTCACATAACTGTTCGTGAGATACAAGATAGGTTTTGTGTATCGCATATTGTGATAAAGAAACATTGGGCTTGATAGAAAGCTCTATATTTGGGTACCGTCTGAATTGAACGAGGTTTACTTAACACGGCGAACTAACATTTGCGATATACACTTTAAACGTAATGAAGCTGATCGCTTTCTGAGAAGAATCATCACTCGTGATAAAAAATTAGTAATCCGAAAAAGACTATGGTTTAAGAAGAATGAACTAGCTGAAAGAACACCGAGAGTTGAATTCCATTAGAAAAAAATCATGTTGTCAATATGATGGGATTACAAAGGTATTTTATACTATTACCTTCTTCAAAGGAACCAAACGATCAATTCAGATATGTATTGCCAATAACTCACAAAATTAGACAAAGCAATCAAAGAAAAACAGCCAGAATTAGTAAGTCGCAGAGGAGTAGTGTTCCACCATGACAATGTTTGTTGAAATATTTGTTTTGTTTCCAATGTCAAAGTAAAAATGTTTTACTTTCGTAGATATAACTAAACCATTTCTTTTAAAATCTGTGTTAGCTTCTTTTGAACTTACATCTCCTCTTAATCTTTATTAATATAATCTGATAGATAGATTTGATAGGAAATTTGTTAATATACTCTATCCTTCTTTATTATATAATATTATAATAAGATGTCGTCAAAATTTTATGCCCTCAAGATTATGTTTATCAACGTGTAAATAAAATATTAATTGGATGGTCATAGCACTCGTCTTTTAAGATTAACCCAACCCTCTAACTTTTTCTATATCACTATTGGCTTCTAGTCGTCTATATAGCAGCATCTTACAGTAGCGTAGTCCTAAAATCTTACAGCTTATTGCTGATGTATTGAAATAGATTATTTAAAGTCCATTATTTTGTCTTTTCTAAAAAGCTAGTCGAAAATCTCATCACAGTATATTCCATAAGATCTTTTGTATAACTAAAATCTGTATTACCTAACTAATAACTTTCAAACTTATTACTATCAAGTTAGTGACAACCTGGATTTTTAAATAACTTCTCATACGCCTGCCAATATTTTTGTGGAATTCTTTCTTTCTTTAACACCTGCATCCTATATGTTTCGTAGCCATTCTATAACATGAACTAAAAATGTTTCTTGAATAATTTTCTCACTTATCTCTTCGTGAAACATTATTATAAAATAATAATAAAAAAATGATCTTGCCCTATACTTACAGCACTTATTACCTGAATATAAAATCCTGCCGGTTTCTTTTATAATCACTCTTTATAATACTCTAACAAAAGAAGTCAAGTAAATATAAAAAATCATTGAAACAAACAGTATTACAGTTGCAATGTTTCATCCTCACTATATTTTAAATGGTAAGTAGGAAGTTTATCGTGGAGCTGAATTAACTGTCAGACAACTTTTTTTTTAATCTTTCCAATATATGTATTTTGTTTGATAATTTTCTTTTACAAATATTAAATCTGCGAGTGGTTAGTCGTCATATAAATTATAGAAAGGATATTGAAATGAGCGTACCGAATAATACCGGGTGTTTTTAAATAAATATCGGGATTTTAGCGCTTTAACCTTTCACACGGCTTATATCAAGTCAATACGCCAGTTCTTAGTAAACTTTGTTTAGTCTTTTGTAGTGTAGTCATTGTAAACAGCTCCTCAATCCTGTATCGTATGTTTCCGATTCCCTAAAAATTTCCAAATAATCGTCACAGGAATTGCTAATTCACGACTAGTCTTCCGAACTGATTTCGTCACCAGGTATGGGCCTGTGTCTCCACCCATTTTTTTATGGATCGTTTGACTGCGGTTTTGGAGATTCCGCAAGAGGGTTCCGGGCCAATTACTGCTTTTGACGAGCCTTGTTTGGCCAATTCGTCTGCTATGTCATTCCCCGGATGTCCTCCGTGTCCTGGGACCCATGTGATTGTTACTTTTTTGTGACAGCCAAGTTAGTTAGGAGCACGTATACAGTCCCACACTAGCTTAGATTCGACCTGTGTGGAGCTTCGTGCTCTTAGTAGCGCCTGGCTGTCGGAGAATATAGCAATTGACCTACTTTTGGTGTTATTTCTCTTGTGCAGTGGTGAAGAGCTATCGCCTCTGCTTGGAACACCGTGGTGTCCTTGGTGAGACTGACAGAAATCTTTGTCTCGGGTTTTGTGCCGTATATACCTGCTCCTACCCCTTTGTCGGTCTTTGAGCCGTCCGTAAACCAGCATGATTCTGCTTTGGTAGGTTGGCCTTCGACCCAGTCCTCTCTTTGTGGGATTAGAACCTTGTATTTCTTTTCGAAATTGTATTTTTTCACCATGGCATCGCTAGGCATTGCTGTAATCGCGTTAGCCTTCAGCTCGTCTTCTAGCCATTGGTGCGTTTTTCCGTGTGATCAGATTATGGGCGCCTGTCCTTGCATCAGTCTGTATGATACGGACTTGGCTTCTCCTTGAATGAAGATGTATAGTGGTGGTATGTTCTCACCCGATGCTCTCTTCAGAAACAATTAATTGTCCCGAACACTTCCCTTTGCAAAAGCAGTCAGTATTTTCAAACAGATGATACCATTTACGGATGTGATTATCACCTTGGGGATCACATATGAACTTAATCCGATACGCACGTTGCATAATATTCAATATGCAAAACACAAAAGGCTTTCTGTTTACTAGTCACTATTTTTACTACTAGCGCCCTCTAACGCAGATGCCTACGAATAAACAGAACTCTTTCATTTTATGTATTATTTATGATTTTAATGTTTACGTAATAAGTACTACAAAGTGTTAAACACCCCGACATTCATTTAGAAACACCCGGTATCACTACATTCTGACACGATTAATGGCACGATCCCTTGATGCTAATATAAAAAATTGTACTGATAATTTATTTTGTGATAGTTTTCTAAATTCACACTCCAATATTTCTAATATTGGTCTAGTGATTGATGACTCTGGCATAAATTTTAGCTATGTACTAATCTCTACCCACAGATCGATCGTCAATTGTATACACTTATCAAACTTTATCAAAATACCTATAACTACGTATAAAACCATTGTACTGAAATCTCGACTTTTCTGCACGATATCCAGTAAAGAATTTTTAAATATAGGACCTATTAAACGAAGAGATTCTTGGAGCTCAAGTCTGGCTATTTTGTTAAGTTGCGTCAGAAACAAAACGGTATGTGTTTATTAAAGCAGGAAGAATAAAATATTATTAATTATTAACTTACTTTTGTAAGAAGTCAATCTTTCCGTTTGTTAGTTACTGTTTATAAGGCGATGTTTATTATTAACAATATGTTTCTCAGACAAAGATGTTGCAGAAATTTGATTCTATCATTGATATCGGAATATCTGCAGTAAATAATTCCTGATAAAATACGGCATTGAATTAACTTATATCACTTTAAAATTTGCACCGTTACCATAAACAGCAGCAACTATGCAACTCTACGACTTCTATAACATAAATAAAAGAAGTGTGTGTGTGTGTGTGTGTAATATCACCGAATTTTTTCATTCGTTTGAAAGGCTTATCGATGCCATTATACTGGGTTATCCGATTTTAATAAATAAAACATCAAATTAAACCATTTTTAAAAGACTTTAATAGGATCTGAACTATTATTTTTTTCTCGCACCCAGTTTTTGACAAAATACAATCAACATTTTTTTTTAAATTGCACTGTATATATATTTTTATTGATTCGCAAGGAGATTTTTTTTCTGAATATAAAATTGTAGACAAGTTTATCCATACATCAAACTTAAGTCGAGAAATTGAGGATTAAAAAAATAAATAAAAAGTCAAGTATCCATTGTAAACAATATACAGACCCTATTTTAAATGTCAAAAGTGACAGTGACAGCCATTGATACAATACTGCAAACGATTTTTAATTATTTCATAATTAAAATGTTGCAATATTTCAAACACTGTACTAGAATTTTGTGCTTCTACAGAAATCGTTTTTCAGTTTTTGAAATCTTGCAACATTTTTATTATGAAATTATTAAAAATCATTGCAGTATTGTACCAATGACTGACACTGTCACTTTTGACATTTGGAATAGGCTCTCTATATTGTTTACTATGGGTATTTGATTTTTAATTTTTTTTAATCCTCAATTTCTCGACTTTGGTTTGATGAATGGATAAAATCGTTTACAAATTTAGATACTGAAAAAAATCTCCTTGCGGATCAGTACAAAATATATATAAAGTGCAATTTGAAAAAAAAAAGTTGATCGTCTTTTGTCAAAAACTGGATGCAAGAAAAAATATCAGTACAGTTCATATTAAAGTCTTTTAAAAATCATTTAATTTGATGTTTTATTTATTCAAATCGGATCAAAAATAAGCGAGATACAGCACCAAAGGTTTTTCGTCAGTCACCCTGTATATAGAATATAACATCATACAAATGTCTTTCGTTGGGTGGGGTGAATCCAAAATATCCAATTTTCGATGACTCTGGCGCATAAATCAAGCTGAACTTGACCGATGGCATGGGTTATGGTAGCGTTGAGGGCCGCGATGGTTTGTGGCTTATTCACATAGATCTACGACTGACCCCACAAGAAAAAGTCTAACAGGGTCAAATCGCACGATCTCGGTGGCCAATTTACATCACCTCCACGTGAGATGTAGAATGTCCACTGTGACATGAGCTGTGTGGCACGTAGCGACATTCTGAAACCACATGTCGTTGATTTCCATATGGTCCAATTCAGGCCAAAAGAAATTGTTAATCATCATCCTATAGCTATCGCTGTTGACGGTGATAGCCTAGCCAACCTCGTTCTCATAGAAATATGTACCGATGACGGCGCCAGACTTTTTCAAGTTGCATTGGATGCTCTTGGATCTCATGTCGATTGGTATCGTAACAAATTCGCTGAATATTATTTTTTGGTGAAAATTAGGGTCAGTTTTCAACTGCTCCAGGTCCCATTCAGTGACCACACGTTGTTGCCTATGGTCGTTTATCTCCAGCTCTTGAGTCAGTTGAATTTTGTATGGATGCAGGACCAAGTCACGACAGAAAATTCGCTGTTGTGGTCTACGAAAGGTCGAGTTTTTGTGGGTAACACGAAATCGATTGCCTTGGCATCATGTAGTTCCAAGATATGTGAACATTAAAACTCGTTCCTCCACACCAGCAGCGAAATCAGCCATCCAAGCCGCCCAACTCGCTTGAACAAGATCGGAAATTAGAACCTTGCATCGTAGAAGAGACATCAGTTAACACTATCTTAAGGTCTTGATTAGAAATTAAAAACACTTGGTTTGTTTCACAGAATGAAACAAACCAAGTGTTTTTAATTTCTAATCAAGATTTTTCAAATATGTTTCACCACGGGTTAAGTGAGCAATTAATTAAACTATCTTAAGGTTGTGCATGCAGAACTTACATATAAACTTCATCCCGTTGAGTTTAGTATACTTGATGATTTCGTTAGGGAAAATGTGAGTAAAACCATACATAAAAAAATGTTAACCCAAAAGAAAAAGTTAGATAAACTCTGAAAACAAAAATTTGATTCTTTACCAGCATTTCAAATTTGTCCCGAGTCTCCAAACACAGTTTTAAATTTCATTAATCTATCCAAAACTAACTTAAATGCGACAGAGTAAGTCCTTCTATTCAAAAACACTAATTACAGCCCTTCTATTAAAAAGAATCCGAAAAAATAACCACAGTAGTAGAGTCAGAAATTGCTGTAAGAAGGATACGAAAAGCGCTTATTCCTAGAGCACAAATTTCAAACATTATAAAGACCCATTCAAATCAATCGTCTTCAGACTTACAAACTATTAAATCTGTCAAGTCCTTTTAGTGGTAATAAACATAGTAAGTGCGTTAGTTTAGTGTTAGTGTTTTATTCCAGGTTTAGGAGGTCTGGCTCTTGTTAAGTTGTTTCAGAAAAAGACATTCTAAAGAAGAGGATGAGTCGATATTAAAAGATTAATTTCATAGATGCACAGTTTTTAGCAAAATTATTCAATCTACATAGATTAATACACTCTTACATGTGCTTGGCCCAATTTTAAAAGCCCTTAAAAACGTTGACCCAATTGTTTATTATTGATCTGCATCAATAAAAAAATAATTGGGTGCCAAACCAGGGCTGTATTATCGGCAATAAAACATTGTATTTAAGCTAAAAATTATTTGTGAAGAAAATGTTAGTGTTTTATTTCAAGTTTATCTTTGACAACTAACAGGGCGTTGTAAATGGGCAGGTCTGGCACTTTTTTTAAGTTGCGCCAGAAGAAGACGTTCTAAAGAACGGGATGAGTCGATATTACAAGATTAAATTTATCGATGCACAGTTTTTATCGACATTATTTAATCTATAAAGATCAATACATTTTTAGATGTGCTTGACCCAATTTTCGAAGCACTTTTTCAGGCGTCGAAAAACGCTGACCTCGTAATTTATTTTTGATGTGCATCAATAAAAAAAACAAAGCTTTCTTGCGAATGACACATCAATTCGATTTTTTCAGTTTCAAAAAGTCTTTTGCTCTAGTCGATATGTCGAGCTCGTCCTGGTCCTGGTGAATAATGAAACATCTCCGGCGGTCGGTATCACTTATTTTTCCGAAGATTTCTGACAAACAAATGGTTGTGTATCATTCAGACTTAACCGACCGACATTGCGTGGTACAGTTACCACATTTTTTTTGGGACAAAATGATACTGGATGACCATTTGCTTTTAAGGTCTTTCGAGCGTAAATAATTTTTGTTGGATTTGACTCATACGCATACATCTATAATTCAACATCCATAGTTTGTATTTCCTAAGCAATTATTTCGACCAATCGATGTGAGATCCAACGCGAACCATTTATTTAGACAGCCAAATGTTTATGCAATATTGAACATATTTAATTGTGAACTCCGCCCGTGCTTCTTTTGCTTTTGTATGCTTTTTTTGTTAATCTGTTAATATGTATTATGTTAAAAAGAAGACCGAAGATAAATAAATAAATAAATGTATGTTGATCCTTGCCATAAGTCCCATGACGATCTTGTAATATCAGTTAATGCATATCATCAATGTTTTGGTTACAACAACAAATTTTGGACGATCTTCACAACTTCATCACTAAGCGAACGACGGACGCGATTGAATTCTGTATGCCACTGATATATAGGTTTTTTTTTGCACCAATCTTTTAATGAAGCGATAATTGGTCGAAAATTGTAATAAATAATCACACCGAAATGTTAACGAGTTAATTCCATTTCTTGACCGACATCAAGTTGAACATTCCATCAGGGACTTTATTTGTTTAATAAAGTTATTAATAACTCAGTGATTTTCAAAATGGTGTGTTTATTTTCACAATTGTTTTGCAATTTTTTTACTTCTTCAGGTGAATGAACGATTACAATGAAATTAGAAATCTTAGAAATATATACCAGGTGTATGCATACGTTTTTCCTGTTTTTTGGTACAAAAAATACGAAATTAATTTTTGTTTTATTCCAAATATTGAATAATAAATTTAAAAATACGAAAACATTTCGTAAATATACAACAGTGAAGTAGTCTTAGTAAGACTCACTGTTGTAGATTCACGAAATGTTTTCGTATTTTTAAATTTATTATTTAATTTTCTACAAAGAACTAAAGGATTTTAATATATTTTATTATTCAAAATATTGGTTATTAGCTTCTACACATTTCGCCCATCTTTCAGGTAACTTATGATAGAAAAACTGCTCATCTTTTGCGGTAAACCATTCGTCTTTTGGTCCATTCCGCTCGTTTTTCGATTAATGCATGGTTTAAATGTATCATTTATTGGCGATAGCGTTGTGTATTAATACACAATACCGCTCTGGTCCCACCAGACACAGAGCATTGTCTTCTTGTCGAAGCGATTTGGCCTTGTTTTTGAAGGACGGCTTTGCCAGGTGAAAGCGACGATTTTTTCCTCTTTGGGTTTTCAAAACTAAATCCATTTTTCTTCACCTATCACAATTCGATGCAAAAATAATTTTCTCTCGTGACGTTAAAGCAGCACTTCAAAAAGATTTTACGATTTTTTATTTGACGTTAATTCAGGTTTATCGATCTTCCCTATTACTCGTAAATGTCTGCTGATAGTTTCTTGTGATACATATAATGCTTATGCTAATTGCCCTTGAGTTTGAGTTGGGTCATCATCCAATAACTTTTGCAATTGCTTGTTTTCGCATTTTTGTGGTCTACCAGAGCGCTCACTGTCTTTCACATTAAAATCACCACTTTTAAATTGTCGGAACCATGTCTCACAAGTTCTAATCATTAGAGCGCGTTCACCATATGTTTCTACCAGCAAACGTTGACTTTAAGCAGCTTTTTTCTTTTAATTAAATAAGAAAAGCAAATGTTCTTTTTGATTGACAAAACTCGACATAATCATTGAACAATAAAACAAAGACGCTAGATTTTTGCGGACTCAAAGTGCGTGTGTTTGTAGTTTAATGTGGGACGAACAAAATGACGTATGTGTCAAATTAAAACGTATATTTCAAGTAATGTGGAGTTTAATAGTTTAGTTTGATCATTTATTAGAAGGCCTATTTTTTCAAATCTGTTCATTTCCAGGTTTTTCTGAAGATTTAATTTCCTTCATTTTTCTTCTTGGTTAATGGTGTAGTTTTCAAACAGCAGGTGATTCGAGTTAAGGACTTCGGTTAGATCGTCCATTCCCAAAATATACAGGACAACCTTAGTATAAGATTTATTTTTGAAAAGATGATGTTTAATATTAATATTATGCTTTTGAGATTAGGAAGTCCCATGGTTTTGAAGCAATTTTAGTAAATGTAATATCTTTAGTAAATAATTCCTGGTGTTAGTAGCTGTATGCGGCTTTACTTAAACAAGTCTTTTTGGTATGAAATGTGGTTCTTCTAACCTATTTATAAAATCTGGTTAGAGAATCTGTGTAGTGATGTTAATTCATTTAGAAAGATCTTTGCTGTAGGAGTAAGCCTACATAGGTAAGAAAATTTAGCGAAGAAGGTGATTTTATAGCTTAGTTTGCAAATGTTCAAACTGGTTACCACTGTTAATGATTGAATATTTTTTGGAAAATGATCAATTAGAACTTAACAAAAAGTGAAATACATAAGCTAAAACAATTCTATAAGATTTAATGATAAATTCTGTCTATAAACTTTAATACTCTCTATAATCTAAGATACATCAATTAAGACAACCCGTTTTATTTCGGGTAAATAACCTATTTTAAAATCTACTAATTTAACATATTGTCAATGATATATTGAACTTAGTTTTACACAATTTGGATTTTTAAATTTTAATTTTACACGTAATAAACTCTAGCAACAATTTATTTTAATATTCTATCTGCCATCTGTCATTATATGTGATATTAATGCTATAAGTAATATATTAAATCAACAATTAAAATGTTCTCTTCTTCAATAAAGAAATTATTATTTTTAAACCTCTAGTTCCCTGTTTTGACTGTGCTGCACTGATGAGACACGAATTTATCGAATCCGGTCAGTAGCTGTTGTAGACAAGGAAACAAAAATTTAATGTTAACATTGTTACTGTCAATAGTCGCTATTGCCCCTCTCTAATTGAGGGTGGTTTGTCCACTCAATCAGGAAATCAGTGCAACGTTTAGTCAATAGATGTCGTCGTAATAATGTGCCTATCCTTCTCTCTTCTCTTATTATTTTTTTGCCATTATAATATACTATGTATAGAACATTAAACCCTTTCTGTAAAAAGAAAATTAATTTTTTATAAATCCCCTGCATATGGTTTTCACTTTTAAAAATAGTAATAATGCTTTTGTAGTATTTTATTCAAAATATATGCGGCTTTTTAAGTATGAATATACATTAACTACAATCATTCTCTGCTTATACACTAAAAATCAAGCAACACACAACAAATATTACCATATTCCTGCAAAGAAATGAAACTAGCGTATGACAAATAAACAATCACGGACACAAGTATTCCATTCGCGACCAAGTCCAACTTCCGACATTCACTTCAAATAAGGAATGGGCATTTTTCATCTCGGGCAGCATTAATAATCCTGTATCCATTCATACACGAACACCGCCGCTGCAGGATAAATCTCTGCGTGCGCATTAGCATAACAAAACGAGGCCATCTGGACTCGCTTCATTGTGAGCGAACACTGTTTCAGGGTGAGGACATCCCTTTATCTCTGTACGAGGGCGACTGGTTTGCTGCAGACATATCATTCAAGCGCAGCATGCTGATCACCATGACCAGAATGCGTAGACCGATATATTTAACAATTGGGAAATTTTCGCCACTTACGCTGAGCACCTTCGTCACTGTAAGTAATTCAATGCGTTACAAATAATAAATTATTCCTCTAAAAAATCCTTTTTAAAATTTTCAGATCGGAAGAGGATCATATTCGTTCTTTGCCGTACTTACTAATAGTAACCAACAATAATGTTTAATTATATCCTTTAAATGCACTTTATAACATACTATTAGTGATTTTAAGTAAACAAATAGGAGCTTTAACTTTAAATATCACTGTATATTTAAAAAATTGTATTATAGTTTCTACCGAAAACTTTTTATTATCAAACCTGCGTCAAAAATTGTGACTATGATTTCAAAAAAAAGGTTTTTATTATCAAACCTCCGATACTAGACATTTATTTCTGTCTATATTCTTCGCCCATGTCGAAACTGTTTGTGTATGTAGACCAAATAAAAGCGTTAGGAATCTTGTGTAACCCAAAATATTTAGAGCATCTTACCTTAAATAGACATTAAGGTAGGTTAAATATTATATAAGGAAGAAGATGTAGAGAATTTAGATATATAGATATAAAATTTGGGCAATAATTGTTTCTTGTTCGGAATGTTGAGAGGTAAAAACCTACGCAAACAATTGATACCAATTAGCACAAAATTATATTATATTCACTTATTTATTCTAGACATTCTGTAACATTTGTAGAATTATATATGTAGGTGCAAATTAAAAACCCATTAAACGACACACCTTAGCGTTCGTTCTTGAACAGCACGTACCCGCTATCCAGCCCATTGCAAATATTTGATGAGCACCGTTCGCACCGCAAAACAATGCAAAACGATAATATCGATCGCAGATCCGTGAAATAATACGTTTAGTATTTGCGAAAGGCGGACAATTTCACATGTCAACCATGAAACGAGTATCGCGAGCAAGAACAACAACCTGCCGGCGCAACAACAGTTACGAGGTTACCGGCAAAAACGCCATTTAGCCAAAGAAGTTGTCATTAGACAGAGCGAAGCGCAGGTTGACGTGCACTTCCGCAATCCTTGCGCTTGCTGCCCGCCGCCGGTTGCGACATCTTGTAAATAGCTGCAGGTAGGCCTTGACCGTAACAGGCAGCCGGCGAGATGTTAGATTCGTAGAGGTTGAGGAGAAGGGGGCGATTCGGTTCCAGCAGGAAGTTCAGGAAATGGGGTGTGATGCAATACCCCGAACGTGTCGCACCCTACGTCCTAAACTTCCTGCTATTGGACGGACATTAATATAATTTGAATATTATAATATTTTTGAATTATCAATAATCATAGACATTTTTAAACCTGACCTTGAGAATTCTCAATGGAATATATATCAAAAAGATAAATACTATTGTTTTTAAAAATTGATTACTTTAAATTTCCTCGATTGAATTTCTATACCCTGTTGCATATTCAAGTTAAGTTATACTCCTTATTAATATGAGATCAAGTATTGTAGAAGTGTATTTTTACAGAGGTGATTAATAAGGTAAAGTAAAAAGATATCAGAAAATTCCGCTAGATGTCATCAAGATTTATAGATATTATACTATTCGGTAATTCAAAGGTGATGTTACTCTTTAAAAAAGTTATTTGATAGTTTTATTTTAAGTCACTTGTGTTTTGCAGAGATCCAAATTGAAGATAAAAAAATGGATACATTTTTTAGTATTAAAACCAAACTATGAAGGCAAAGTCGGCGGCTAAATAAGATTATGCTCTTTATGGATCCAATATTATATTATATAGTTTAAATGTTTCCGGAATGGAGGCCAAAGTCGAAGCCCATAGCGTGCCAATTGTCTAAAATATCGATAAAATATTGGATGGTCCAGAAGAAGCAAAAAACAGTTTCATAGGTTTGGTCTCCAGAAGAAGCTTAATGTATGGGTGCAACATTAATTGACGAGAAAGAACTTTTTGGATCGAATAATTACGTGGGGTTCTTTCCTGTCACTTAACAAAATTAACCATATTTTTAACTGATAGGGACTAGTGAAAGATGGGTCGCATACAAGAACAATATCCAAAAATGATGGTTGAATAGTGTTGAGCCAGCCAAAATGATCGTTTAAACAGGATTAACTGCTAAGAAGATTTTGCTGTATATTTAGTGGGATTGGAAAGAAAATGCCTCACTCCTTTCAGACTAAATTATACTATAGTACTATTAATATCAACAACTGTGCAGATTGGTGCAGGAGATAGACTAGAAGCAGCTAAGACTGGTTAATGGGAAGGGTGTTGTGCTCCATCGAGATAACGTCAGGTCGCTTGCATTTACAACCCTTTAGAAGCTTAAAAACCTTAAATGCACCAACCGTACAGTTCAAACCTGACTTATCTCCTTTTCAAACATTTGCAAATTTCTTGATCATACAAAACTTCCTCAACGGAGGCTTGTGAAAATTAGCTATTTAAGCTTTTTATAAATAGGTTAACGAAACACTCTATGCGAACTATTACTATCAACAACTGTCCAGATTACGGTAAGAAGCAGCTAGAACTGCCTAATGGGAATGATGTTGTGTTCTATTAAGATAATGCCAGGCTGCATACATCATTAACGACGCGCCAGAAGCTTTTAAAGCTTGAATACACCCACGTTTAGTCCAAACCTAACACTAAGATTTCATCACCTTTTCAAGCATTTGAAAATTTCTTGATGAAACAAAACTTGCCCTAATAGAAGTTTCTGAAAATGAGCCATTCAAGTTTTTGTACAAATACCGACCAGAATTTCTACGATTGCGAAATTATGGAATTTCAATCAACATAGACAAAAGTTTTTAGATAAAACGATGCATTTTTGATCTAAATCAGAAATCAAAATAAAGTACTTATAACTTTTTACTTTATCTAACATATTGCTTTCTAGTTTATTCATTTTGATTTATTGTTAATCAATATTATACAGCATAGAGAGAAGAAAGCTACAATATCTAGAACATGTAACAAGGAGGCAGAGATGTGAGATATCCGGAGTGATCATACAGGGTAAAATAAATGGGGAAATGGACACTGGTAGAAAGATTGTTTCGTGGTTGTGGAGTTTAAGGGATTGATTTAAATGTATCTTGAATTTTGGAGGCGTTCACTTCGTAGTACATTTTTAATGAATAACAGAAAAACGTTTAACTTGTTTATACTACTTTTTATTTTTATACAACACTTTGTGACTAGTTTTCGAATCACTAAGTCACTTAGTTTGATAATGATTACTGTGTAATTCGAAACTAGTCACAAAGTGTTGTATAAAAATAAAAAGTAGTATAAAAAAGTTAAACGTTTTTCTGTTATTGATTTAAATGTAGTTCCATAGAACTTTTCGCGGAGCTGTAAATAAGGTGAAAATAGCAATGATGATATGCAACCTCCTATCGGAGACGGCACCAGAAGAAGAAAAAGAAGAAGAACAGTATACCATTAACTGAATGAATTTGTATCCAGATTTATTTCTTATATGGAAAAAATTATATGCTGGAGAATAGTGTGGCAATAAAATTGTCTCTTTTTTCTACACTATTACTGATGAAGGTTTAAATTAAATTACACTTGGTATGTTTTACAATTTTTCTTCTATTTACTCGAATCGTTTCGCTTTTAAAGGCATTAGGTATCAACATTAACTAAACAAGTGCAATTTAATTAAAACCTTCATTAATAGTTATGACAAATTTTGATTTTTCGTAACTAAATTTTGATAATTGGTTATAATAATGTCTGATTCTCTCACTAATCTTTTTAAAAGATATAACCTTAATTTTTGGTACATAATTTAGATTTGTGGTGGAAATAGATGTTTTTTTCACTTTTTTTATTTATTACTGCAGAGAGAAATCTTTCTGGAAGCAATCTTATTGACCTTTTCTCAGATAATCATCTAATAGATCGAATTCTACTCGATGGAAATGATAGATGAATTAAGTATATAGGATCGTAATGTACGTTATAAAAATGTAACATATATGTACTTCTTAAAGCAGAATTATACTTCTTACTTCAGCTTCAATTTTTTCTACTGCTCTGACCATTTTAAGCTAGAAATATAGTACAATGAATTAAAGACTCACTTAATAAAATTTTACATCTTTAATTTTGTTTTCTAGTATAGCAGAAAGGCACAAACGTATAGTGCATCCGTTGGATCTTCCGTCCTACGTCACAAAATATCGCTTCGAGAAATAATAGTAATAATAATAATGTATCTTTATTCCATGAACTGTACACATATTTACATATAAATGAAATAGACAGTATAGGATGCGTCATACAATTTATACAAAAAACGATAAATGCAGTAATACAATTAATTATTTATTTAATTATATAAATTCATTAATATCGTAGAACAACTTATCTAGTAAAAATTGTTGTAGTATTTTTTTAAAACGTAATTCTGATGAGATATTTTTGATATGCTCAGGAAGGGCGTTGAAAAGTTTAGGTCCTAAAATATTTGGCGAACGTTTTCTGACATTTAAGCGGCAGCGTGCGATGTGGATATCATTGATATGTCTGGTTTCGTAATCATGTATCTCTTTATTTATTATAAAGTTATGCCTATTTTTGAAAGTATATAGCATTAATTCATACATTAATAAACATGGATAAGGGAGAATCCTAAATATTCGAAAATATGACTTGCATGATTGTGTAATAGGTACCCCAGCCATAGACCTAATTACTCTTTTCTGTGCAACAAATACAGATCGCCAATGTACTGAGGTACCCCAAAAAACACAAACCATATACCAAGTGCGATTGGGCAAATGCATAATAAATATATAATAGCTGTGGCGTATTTAATATTTTTCTCAAACATTTCATCTGATATGATGTTTTGTTTAGGCATTTAATTACACTATCACACTGCTGTTTCCAGTCATTACAACTATCGACATGAAGTCCCAAAAACTTAACCGTATTACTGCCGTTAATTAATTGATTATTTAAATTCAAATCTATATTAAGATCGACTTTAGTTTGTTTAGTTTTAAATCGTATATATGATGTCTTACTTAAGTTCAGAGAAAGCTTATTATCTAAGAACCAATTATATAGGCGAAGCAGGGTGTCGTTGCATGTATGAACTAACATCTGGTCATTTTGGTTACTAATAACAACTGATGTATCATAAGCGTATGTAAATATATTATGGGGAACTACATCGACAATATATAAATATAATAAACAAAATGGGTCCTAAAATCGACCCTTGTGGAACTACAATGCTAACGTTGAGAGGTTCGGATAATGAACCATTGCCATTTTTATTATCTCTAATACGAACACGTTGACTTCTATTTTCCAGATATTGCCGGAACCAACGTTGAGCAATTCCTCTGATACCATATTTATCCAGTTTTTCCAATATCAACACAATCGAATGCCCGACTTAAGTCTAAAAGAACCCGATCGGAAATTCACCAGTATATAGATATTTTATAATAGTGTCATAGAATGAATGAAAAGCTGTCGTTGTAGAGCGCCCACGTAAAAATCCGTGTTGGTTTTTACTAAGTACACCATTTTTCTTAATGGGTTTCTTTTTCAGTAAACGGTTCTAGAAATATGCTGTTTGGAATAGTTCTTAAATTTGAGTGAGGTGACTTAGTTGTTCCAAAATTAGAATGAATATTAAGTGGTTCACTAACAAAAAAAAAAAAAATTCTTCGACTAGATGTATGGGATCAGAAGAAATAACCCCATTTATGTTTAGTTCAATATTATTTTTTTGAGTTTTGTGTTTATCAGAGAGTTCATTAATGACATCCCATGCAGTTTTTTGTGTATTCTCTGAAGTCATTATTTTTTTTTGATAAAAACATTTTTTCGTGTCGTAAATTAGTTTATTATGTTGTTTCTTTTGTTTGAGACATTCTGTTTTATATTGAGGAAAGGACTTTTGTAGTAAGTAACCATTATATAATTTCAAACTTGAGTCTGTTATTGTAGAGTTTACCCATGCTTTTTTGTTTTCGCGAATGGTTGATTTAAACAGTGGAAAACTCAATGACACAAAAACATTCAGTCTGATAAAGTAAACCAAATGGGTTAGAAAAAAAAACGCACTGTAAAACTTTCGTCGTTTTTTGAAGCGATAGTTTGTGACATAGGAAGGAAGATCCAATGAATGGACTATATCTTTACTTACGAATTAAATAAGAACTTGCATTAAGTGTTGCATAAGTTAACCAGGAGTACCATAAACTACGAAAACAAAATCCCAAGTAACCCAAAAGACGATCAGAGAAACAAGTATACTAATGACGTGCATTAATATCCCGCACGTAGAATTTAGCCATCATATACAGGAATATCCGAGGAATAATTAAGGAAAATTTAAATTTTAAACTAAATGAGTTATTTTCGTCCAAATATTATTATTCATATTATTGCTAATATGAATTCAAATGGATCGGCAAATGAAATATTAAAACATTGACATCATCTAAAAAAATTCTGGAATATTTATAATGAACGATCTAACACCAACGAGATATCAGTTATTAAAATTACCTCCAGAGAAATTCGGTTCTAATAGTGCGTGATCATGGAATGAGAAGATTTTTATTTCATGTGCTGGAAAGAAACGTAAAGAAGATAATTCATAACAAGGAAGAATTTGATGAATATGTAAAAATTGGATTATAACTTTTGTTTTTCTTTTCTTTTTTTTCTAATTTCAATTAATTTCATGCATGCATTTTGCGGAAATATCCGTTTTGGGGTCCCCCTGAATCCATTCAACTGATTTTTGGAAAAAAATTGTAATGTGACCATCATAGCACTTTCTCTATATTTTACTCGAAAACTATGAGATTTACGCAAAAAGGCTATTCTTAATAATTTAGTCATTTTTGAATTCTCTATTATTTGTTATATAAATTTTATGTAACTCCAATAGTTTATTAGCAATTAGCAAAAAATGCCAAAATCTTCAAGTCAAGAATTTTATGAAAAATATATTTTAATAAAACTTGTTGTCGAAGGTTTTATGGTATATGTCGAAGGTTTTGATGGTATAACTATGTCGATGTTTAGACTTTGCTGCCCGGATATTATTCCGTTTTAACCCATATTGTGAACTGTATGAAAACTAGGTACAATCTCACCTATTCGTAAATTGAAATGTCCTAAAAGCTTCAGTGACCATAGGCGGATTTGTATTTTACTTGTTTTGTCAAAAATTTTAGATCATGTTATGAAAATTCAAGTAGTATAATTTCTTGAGAAAAATCAACTTTTGTCCAAGATACAGTCAGCTTTTAAACTTAATTAACAGCTGTACTACCACTTTATTAGATTTTACTGATGATATTATTTCAGCAACTGATAATGGATATTTAACTGCCATGATACTACTTGACTATACCAAGATGTTCGATTCAATAAACCAAGATATTTTACTGGCCAAGCTTCACTACATCGGTTTTGAAAAAGAAGCCATAGCTTTAGCTGCTAGTTTTTTAAAAGGAAAAACTCAAGTGGTACAGATTTATAATATAATTTCTGAAATAGCTAATGTAGATTCTAATGTTCCACAAGGTTCTGTTTTAGTGCCTATATTATTCTGTATATATACATCATTTATAACCGTTAGTTTAAGCTATTGCAAAGCAAACGCATACGCTGAGGACACACAGCTGTTTTATTCCTTAACATTGAGGATATTGTAATAGATTGTAATAATATAAACTCTGATATATCTGAACTAGTAAAAATTATTTATTAATAAATAGCGCAAAATCCTCTGTTATGTTATTTTGAGCTCCCCATATTACTACTACCGCCACACCACAGTTAAAAGTCAAGATAGACCATTAAAACATTGCCAGTCCTAGATTCTGTTCGAAATTTATGTCTTATTATTGATAACAATTTGCGTTTTAAATTGCACATTAATAAGTGTATCTCTCGTGCATACATCAACTTAAAAAAGATTTAATAGACACCTTTTAACTTTAAACACCAAACGACTGCTATGTGACACCTTGGTTTTAAGTCATTTAATTTTGCGAATGTAATGTATCATACATGTGCAGATTGCCACACAAAAAATCGTATTTAAAAAATACAAGATGCTTATATAAGATTAATCTTATGTTTACGCAATTTTGATCATATTTTGGAAAAACTGGTAAGGTTGGATAAATATTTTTGACCGCCGAGTTTTGCACTTGTTGTGTTCTTTATTATAAAATTATACAAATGCACAAGCCTCCTTATTTTACAATAAAATAAAGTTCCGTTTTTCGTATTTAACTAAGCCATGAGTTTTGATGTTATGTATTTATCCATATTATACTAATGACTAACTTTCCTACACTACACTTATTTGTTAATAAATTTAAAAGGTTAATTGGAAAAGCAGTTTAGGTTGACAGCTAACTGAAATTTGCCTCTTCCTGCTAATATTTAATTTTTTTAAATGTAATTTTTTGATATAATAAATACAACTTATTATTATTATTAATGTTAGACGACTACGCTCGAGGAAAGGTTAAGAAGAATAAAAATCATGTGTACACATAACGAAACCTTTAAGCATAGCAATTTGGATATTAACAATTCACCACACATTGGTGTTACATATTTAAATAGTTTATGTAACATAATCAGAATTTGCTTTAAGAAATTGTCAAAATTCAGGGTTCTAAAAATATTGCTACACTTTCTCAATGTCAAAATCTTATAATTAAAATAAAATCCCATAATTTCCTTTAAAAGGGGACAAAATAAAGCATTTTTGCTGTATTAATAAATCAAAAATTAAAACAGAAGCAACCAAGGGCTAGCAATTCTATGTATGTATGTATGTATGTATGTATTTTATTTATTCAATGTGCTTACATAATATATTCAAATATAAGTTTTCAATTTTACAAAAATTTCGGTCACACACGAAAAGGCTCGGGTTCACTTCTTGTGGTCTTCCACTCGCGCCCATTTTTTAAGCAGACTTGGGATAGTCACCTTAGTTCCTTTATTGCTATTCTTGCATGCTTGCGCAGCATTTTTTTCTCAAAACTTTGAGTATTTTTTACTGACCTTGTCAGTTTGACATAACTGAAGGATATAAGCCCAGTGGAAGATCATTGAGAAACAGTGAACGCCGCCTGTATTTTGTATTATTTTAGATTTATATTTTCTTAAATAAGTTAGCAGAAATAAAGTAGCCAATAAAGAATAGAGAAAAAATATGAAATTTGAAAAAATAACCACTTAATTCTCACTAAAGCATTTACTTGTTAAAAGTTGTTAGTTACTTCACAGTTCACAGACAAATGCAAAAATTCGTGAATTGGTAATAACAAATTTAACGTTTACTAATAAAAATTTGCAAACAGAGTCATCGTAATCATCAAAGCACAATGTAATGCAGACATAAAAAACACATTATCGAGGGAGTGTTGCAGAAACTGAATACACAAATCAGGACTCAGTTTTTATAAGGTCGATAGGAAAGTTTTTATTAAGTTCATATTTTTTTATTATTCGTAACGTTTTAGGTGAAAAAAAAAAACAGAAAAGCCGAAAATAAATCGGCTCATTTGGACAAAAACGAAGACCGTTGAAGACTGGTCCAAAGTCATATTTAGTGACGAATCGAAGTTTAACGTATGCGTAGAACACTTTCATAAACGGATTATTAGAACTGTAAAAGAAGTATTTCATTTCATTCATTGCCTTAAAATAATAGTAACATTTCCTACGGGCATTATGATTTGGAGCTACATGTCCGCAGTGGGTTTAGGAAGGTATGAGGTGGTAGAAGGCACAAATAATGCAGAATAGAAGAAGTTTCAAGAAATAGTGCCAATCGCGAAAGATCTTTACCCAAACAAGAATTTAATTTTATATTCCAAAAGGATGGTACTGCATGTCATATGACTAACTCTACTAACAAATAGTTTGGGGGCAATAACATCAAGATCCTCTTATGGCCTTCGAACAGTCTTTATATTATCGAGACATTGTGGTATAACATCAAATGAAAACTGCGTGATTATCCCCAAAAATCGATTTCCAATTTGAAGATGAAATTGGGTGAATTATGGCAAGCTTCGACCCTGATATATATCATTAACAAAAAAACAATGCCAAACAGAATAGCAGCGGTTGTAAAAGCGCATGGCGATGTAGGGCCATATTAAAATAGTAATTACTTAAATAGTCTGAATTTAGTTGTCACGATATAATGCAATATTTTTTTTAATTGATTCGCCTATAGTGGATTGGAATGTTTATAGGAACCAAACTATTTAAATATTTATTATAAATGATCGACTTTAATATAATTTAATCGTTTGGTTTGTGCAAATTAAGGTATTTAATAAATTTAGTTGTTAGGGCTCGTATACCAATATTATAAAAATTAAAATAGGTACACAAAAAGGATCAATTTATCTCATCGTCAGACAAATAGAAATTTATAAAACGGATTTAGATCCTCGATTTTTTGTTAATTGTTCTTATATAATTCAAGAAATTATAAAATAATACCAATAAACTCCGTACAAAATATCCTGTTATATTACAAACAAATCAGAAGGTAGAACTGAATTCTCTTTACAAATATAAAATCATAAAGATTTTAATTCATTCCATTAAAACCCAGTGGAACTAACACATAATTTAAAAGAATTAACCATAGACATTAATTGCCAAATCGTCTCATTCTATGTCTCTAACATGTTTCTGAAATCCTAATCAAATATTTCATGTAACTAATAATAGAAAAATCGTGTTTAATTTCATTTAAATATTATTATTTTCATTCATTTCTTATTCCAGTTATGTTTATGTTTATGTTTATGTTTATTATTCTTTAGCTTACTATCCAAAAATAAAAAAATACATATCGATATATACACAAAAATTATACGAAACTGACAAAAATTTTGGATGGACGAAGCTGGACAAAAGTAATAATTAGAATTAATTATTTTGAGCGTTTTTGCACAGTTTTACATTATTACAATGTAAAAACTACCAACTAACAGTTAAAACATCTACTCCTCGTACTAAAGCACTGCCAAATATTGAATTACACAACTGTCAGTTTGTCTGAAATTACATTCAGCACAATGTAACAATTTTCGTTGTGTTATTGTCTCCTAACCACGCCATGTAATTGATATGACTATCCGCAGACATGTATTTCGCTGTATCACAGCTCATCAATGCAGCTATGTCATATCTTTGATGTTCGAAAAGATGACACCATAAAAATTGGAAATTTAAATTTATATAGTCCATCCGTTGGATCTTCCGTCCTACGTCACAAAATATCGCTTCGAGAAACGACACAAAAACATTCAGTCTGATAAAGTAAACCAAATGCGTTAGAAAAAGAACGCACTGTAAAACTTTCGTCGTTTTAGAAGCGATAGTTTGTGACGTACGACGGAAGATCCAACGGACAGACTATATTTTCCTTTTAATAAATATCAACATAATCTTAATCAATTGTTACGTGTTGCTCGTCTGTTCATATTTATCCTAATATTTTAGACCGAACGAACACAAAATTTATAACATTCACTTATTTTGGGCGCGTAACAAATAAAATATCAAATATTTTCAAAAAACAAAATCATCAAATTGCATTTAGACCAGCGAGCAAACTTTCAAATATACTTTTTAACGCGAAAGACAAAATTCAACCTATTAAAAGATCGGGAGTATACCAAATTTCATGTTCCGAATGTAACAGCACATATGTAGGACAGACAGGTAGGAGTTTTGAAAAGAGATACAATGAACATTATAGAGCATTCAGACTTAGACATACAACAAGTTCTTTTTCAAATCATTTCTTAGAGTGTAATCATTCATTTCCACATATGGATAATTTAAAACTTTTACATTTTTGCAATAAAGGCCAAAGGCTTAATCTTTTGGAGTTATTAGAGATATACCGCCAAAGCAAGAATATTAATTCTAATCTGCTTAATGAGCAGACGGATTTAATTTCTTCGCCATTATTTAAGCTCTTATAATGACATGTACCTCTTCTGAAAACACCGCACCTTAATCCGCCCTGCACCACAATACCGCACTTAATCATATTTAGTTAATCCATTGTGATAAATCTTCTCAGTCCTAATTAGGTTTATTAAAAATTCATACCTCACCTATAAATTGTTAACACCCTGTATTCTTCTTCATTCAACACTTGATAATGACCTGCAAAGGTCAAACTATAGTTGTGTCAAAATTGATAATATATTGTAAACTTTGTTTGTGTATATTATACAATAAATAGTGGTATAAAAACTTAAAAATTATTTTCATTTAACCTTTTTTAAAATAAACTACCACATAGTAACGGTCGCTACCATCATTTTCATTAATTTAACAAAATAAATGTTTTTTTTATAACTGCACATGTTATTTAAAACAAACAATTTACTAGACAAAGGTTATCAATTTAATGGATGAAAATTTTACAAATACACAATTGTAAGCAATTTTTAGTTTACCCCTTTATATACAGGGTGACTGACGAAAAACCTGTATTTCGCTTATTTTTGATCCGATTTGAATAAATAAAACATCAAATTAAATGATTTTTAAAATGTAATATGAACTGTACTGATATTTTTTCTTGCATCCAGTTTTTGACAAAAGACGATCAACTTTTTTTTCAAATTGCACTGTATATATATTTATACTGATCCGCAAGGAGATTTTTTTCTGAATATAAATTTGTAAACGATTTTATCCATTCATCAAACCATAGTCGAGAAATTGAGGATGAAAAAAAAAATTAAAAATCAAATACCCAAATTCCAAATGTCAAAAGTGACAGTGTCAGTCATTGGTACAATACTGCAATGATTTTTAATAATTTCACAATAAAAATGTTGTAAGATTTCAAAAACTGAAAAACGATTTCTGAAGAAGCACAAAATTCTAGTACAGTGTTTGAAATATTGCAACATTTTAATTATGAAATAATTAAAAATCGTTGCAGTATTGTATCAATGGCTGTCACTGTCACTTTTGACATTTAAAATAGGGTCTGTATATTGTTTACAATGGATACTTGACTTTTTATTTATTTTTTTAATCCTCAATTTCTCGACTTAAGTTTGATGTATGGATAAATTTGTCTACAATTTTATATTCAGAAAAAAAAATCTAATTGCGAATCAATAAAAATATATATACAGTGCAATTTTAAAAAAAATGTTGATCGTATTTTGTCAAAAACTGGGTGCGAGAAAAAATAACAGTTCAGATCCTATTAAAGTCTTTTAATAATGGTTTAATTTGATGTTTTATTTATTAAAATCTGATAAAAAATAAGCGAGATACAGCACCAAAGGTTTTTCGTCAATCACCCTGTATATACAACCTATCTTCTTTTTTTAATCACCAAATATATAATTGGTATTCAAACTATAAAAATAAATATTTTTTGCATAAGCAAACACTATTAATATTTTCAGTACGCACACTAAAAAAGCATTAAAGCAGTATTCACGCTTCATTTTTAATAGCCCCAATAAAACCTTCCATCCGTTCCACCTTCTAAAAACTACTTTAAATATTACCTCACGGAACCTGTTTAAACAACTAACCCTTTCCTGTACGGGCCTACAATAAAAATCAAACAGTTACCCAACTTGAAAAAAAAATCCGTTCCGATTCCTCTTTTTGTCGGCGCCGAGTAAAAGAGGCAAGGGTTGAAATATATATATTTTTTTTATTACGGTGGCGCTGTAAATATTTGTGCCCCCAATTATAAACGCCGCACCCGTCTATGTACCCTTTCCCTTTCATTCACTTTCACTGTTTATTTTGGTTATATAACAATACGACGGCGGAGATTCTTAAGGTCTGCACGGTTCATTACCTGAACCCCCAGAGCGTGCCATAAATAGGGGTGTTGCGTGATGGTTAAAAATTTTGTTGGAAAGTTATTGCTAGACAGGTTCGACATAATAAAAACACTAAATATATTTTTTTATACACTAGTTTGTATAATTTTGTATTTTTTTAGAGAGCAAATTAAAATAATTTATAATTATAATTAATAACAGAAGCAATTTATAAAGAATGAAACATTTTCTAGTTTGATAATGACTACCTCATAATCGGAACTATAGTTACTGTAAATTTACAAAATATAGTGGTAAAAGAAAGTTACAAAATGTACTGATGAAACAATGTCACCGTGTTTTTAGTCCCAAGATTTATTAATGTAAATATTTTTTGGCCAAAAATTTTGATTATTATTATATAGTATACTATTAAACGGTATAATTTCAATGAAGCATAATCGGCATCTTTATATTTTGGTTTCAACTGGTTGAGTTTATAGAGAATTTTGAAAGTAATAAATCACTTCACTAGCCGGAAGTCTACTGAAAATCCACAAGAAGACTTGTATAGTTAACGCCTTGGCGAATTGTAATTTTTGGTATCTGCGTATTTTTCATCTCTATAAGAGGATAGGCTTTATAAACCCGTTGATAGATAGTTGAGATATAGCGAGTGCTCTAGCGTTGTATTTGCTAGATGCAAAAAGAGATTTTCACAGAAGATTTGATTAGGGACAAGCTAAGACATAGCATCGGAGGTTTTTTGAAACCTTGACACTGGATGATATTAGAGATCCGTATATTGACCGATAAAGCCAATAAGATATCCATGCAAAAATAAAAATAAATGATTGCTTTAGATGTAAGAAATACCTTTCCTTTAAATTCATACCTACCATGTTTGTTTGGCTAAGAGAAAATTGGCGACGATGTGTGCATATGCGATTTATAACTGGTAGTTTTCTACAGAAATATATTTTCGGGAAACATAACTTATAATTTTATTTTTTTCGGAATTTATTCCCCAGAAGGAAAAGACACAAAAGGCATATAATATTATAACTGTGATATAGAAAACAACAGCTCATGTAAAAACGATCCATGCAAAACCAAAAATATTTGTTGTCCCGCATTTAAAAGATGCAGTTGATACTTGTTGAGCAACCCTCCTGATGGAACCAAATAAGTAATTTTGATGAAGAAAAATACTTGTTATGTTTCATATTATTACTTGCATTTTCAGTTTTCTTATATTATGTCGCTTCATCATCCGCTTTAGTTGATTTATTGTTACATTTAATTTTCATAAACTTGGGCGTTAGGCCAAATTTCAACATTCATTGTTGAAAAATTAATGATTTGAACATTTTTTCATTTTTAGTTTAGTTCAACCTTTCAAAATAACACGTGTTTTTCTTCGGCAAAATTTAAGAGATGCCTTTAATTCCATCTTTATAATATATCTCCAGATAGCAAGGACGTCTCTCTGTATTTCTAAAATATTAAATAAATATTTGTGTTGTTTTATTTAAGTTAGCATTTGGTATCTTATTACTTAAACGTTTGTGCCAAGTTTGGTCAAATTATTCGTACCTCTTCTTGGTGTTGCATATCACTGATAATATTACTTATTATTATCGATATATAGCTTCATTTTCGGAAAATATACTTTTGAGTATTAGGCATGCATACCCCCAAAGTAAACATAGTAGGCACACAATATTTAGCAGTAACAGAAAAAGCAACAAGTCATGTTAAAATAAGGATGCTAATTGTACAATACTTTGTAAGTGGAAAATCACGGAAATTCTAAGGAGGCAAAATAACGATATTTGTTGGGAATAAGGAAGGTCAAACTCTTATATACAATCCCAACATAATCATTCAAATTTAAAATTCAAATTCTTTACGTTTTTAATACAGGGTAACAGTCAGTGCCAGGATAGGATGGTAAGTCTAGGCTGTACTTTTTGCTTATTTAGGATTCGACCTCATAGACAATGGTGTTTGCCTTGGAATTTTTCCGGGCAGATTCTGGGTGCTGTGAGGGAGGTAAGCATCTCTGACTTGATGCCGTCTTCCTCTGGTTCACCGGTTTCCACATTTTAACCACTTGGGATGTCAATGCTGACCACAGTAATCCGCAATGTCGTCAATAACTCAACGATAGAGATACATGCATCAATAATACATATCCTGCAACATCACCAAGAAGATCATCCAGAAAAACAATTTTCATCGTCTCTGACCATTAGCACAAGTTTGCATGCAACTCTTTATTAGTTCCCTTCAGATAATACAAGTTGACGTTATACTCAAACAGTTTCAAGTGCCTGGCACCGACCAGTTCATCACCACCATTATTCCCTGGTCCACAAATCATCACCGTTTTATTGTTGAGTTGCTCAGTGCAATATATTTTGGCTGTAGCTGTAGTACAGCTTAGCCTGGCTAGTTCGATTAGTTGGTCAACGCTATACTAATACTTGTTGAACAGCTCCTGATCGATTTTGATGGCCTCGTCTCGCGATAGGAATTTCATCGTTGCGAATTAACATAGTTGTTGCTTAAAAGAATTTGTTGTCAGCGTGGAAGTGCAGATAAAACTGGATAGTGTCCTAAGGCAAGAAATACTACGCCTAGCCCGAGACCTCCTCTTCAGGTGGCATCATGTGCTAACATTTATGGCATCAGATGAATTAAAGAGTATCTTTAACTTTATTAATAAATAATTAATAATAAAACTATCGATGAATAAAATTATTGTCTGTTTTCTAGATCTCCAAACAAATTGTTTAGTTTTAAAATAAATATTTAACAATGATTTCTATATGAAATACAATCTGAAATTTATAAGAAAATTATAGATCAGGAAGGGAAAAACAATGTTTATATAAAATGAAATATCAAGTTTAGGAGACGATAAAAAAGTGTGGGATGTAGAGTTTACAAAATATGGTTTTTAGGATGTGAACAGATATTAAAATATTATTATATCATTAATAATACTGTGAACTATATTAATTTATTAATAATTGTTGACATCGCAAAAATCATATTTCGTAAACTGAAACAAACATTTTCAAATCGATGGCATTCATAGATGATAATAATATTTTATTTATCAACGATGAATACAGGAAATTCTGGACGAGAGTAAAATATCATCCCAAGGAACTCCATTTCAATTCACAACAAACATTTGAGAAGAAGCCTAAATAGTATTTTGTAATTCCTCTTACATAGAGTATCGTTGAATTAGAACAGTTGGCTTTCAGTGACGCTGATGCTTGAATAAGTTTTGAACTTATTTTAACTTTTCAAATACTATTTCCTGGACAGGCCCCAATATTTATACAGTAATAACTTCAGACATTTTATGAAACCGTGTTAAAATCCAAAAATAAAACATATATATATATATTAAAAATATACGTAAGGTATATGCTAAATTGTATTTATGGGATTTAATTTTATAATTCCTTTTAAAAAATTCGCTATTATTAAGTGTATAATATGTTCTTGCCTACATTGAAAGGTCACTTTCAAAATAAAAATTTGTTTTGTTTATAAAATGTTAAAGAGCTTAAGTCTATTACATATAGCTTAAAAAATTTTAAAAAAAACATTTTATTTACTTTATATTTTTAGTTATTCGTTAACATTCTCAGTATGCGGAAGGGATTTAAATTAGTTATGGTGTTCCGGAAGTATATATCGCAGTAAGTCCATCATGTGTCGGTATTTTACTGATGTTATGATTCTTATACTTTTGTATAACCATGGCAATACAATATTTCCAAATTTTTTAGGTCTACCCTGACGTGGCAATAAATCAAGAATTTTAAACTCTGCATTCTCATCCATGTTTGTTTTATATATAAAAAAATGATGGTTCATTTCTTAAAAATCGCATCCAGCATATTTGCAGCCAGTTTATTTTTTCCCCGTTGGTATTTTTTGATCTTTTGTAAACTGCTACTTCTAAGAGTCTTGTTGTTATAAAATCCTCTTGTTTCATTTAATTTAGTATGAAAGTATTACCTTTTCTACATTTTTTTATTATATTATAATAATCCTGTGGCACATACAGTAAATGATTTCTTTTTCACGACATTTCTATAACGCCAAAATCTATTAGGTAAAAATGAATGACCTGATATTAAAAATTTGTGGTCTATGATTTCCACATAATTTTCCATAGATTGAACAATTTTTAACCACATTAAAAATATATTGATGTTTCTATTTTGTCCTCCACACAAGCCACTTCTTGGGAAGCAACGCTTTCTGCAAATCGAAAGAAAGGCCAAAATAATGAGATGGATTACTTGATACTAGTTCTTGATTTTGTGTGAACGCATTTCTAGCTGATTCTGCTAGTTTTAAATATGATATTCATTTAATTAATTTAATTCTTCCATAAGTTTTTTTCTTTTCTTCATGTTTTTCTGATGCGTTAACTTTAATCTTTAATAGATCACATTTTTGGCATTTGTCTTTGCGTGGTGGGTGAAATCTTTTTTGAATATTTTTTATAAGTTCATTCATTAACTGCTTTTAAATTATTTTCTTTACAGTAAAGCTCATACATATCAAACATTTTTTTATAGTCAGTTCAGGATGTAAATATTTTCTATTGGGATTATGACCCCTCGTATTATGGGATTTATATTTCGGGAAACTGTTAATATGGTTTTGAACAATCATATTTGCTTTATCGCATATTTTTCTCTACGATCCAGGCAAACGCCCACGTAAATCGTTGCCCACATTTTTAGATTTTAACACACGTTGCAATCGTCCTTCGCTCGTTTCTATTTGTAAAAAGATTTTTTTACAAACAGAAACTTTGCCTGTTTTAGAATTTAACCAGTACGTAAAACTCAGTTCTGTATGAACCTTTTCTATTTCTCCGACGTCTTCTTTTTAAAGTACACCGTTCGGTCGCTTCGTATAGCAATATATTCTGCTTATTAAAGTCTCCTAAGTTCCAAAAAACAAATACGTTTTCTTTCTATTTCAATTAAACTTTTTAAGCAGTTTTTTCGACATTGGAAATCTTTATTTTGAAAAACTTTGGCAGGTATAATTTTTTCCGTTTGTGTATCGTATCTTTTCCCCGAATTTCGTTTAATTTTACGAAGTTTCTGAATATAAGTATCATTTCTGTTTTCTCTGAATCCTTTTCTGAAGCTGTTGTTTTGTAAATTTTCATTCTCAATTAGTTTCTTTCTTTAATTAAATATTATTCTTTAAAATTTAATTCAATATTATAATGTAATTTGAAGAACTGCTTCAAGATTTGGGCCGCACTTTTTGACATAATCAATAAAAAGTGCACTTAGGTCACTTTCAAAATTATGATTTTCAGTATTTATATTATTATGAATATATAACACGTACATTGTTACAAAATTTTCAAATGTATTAAATATATTTCAATTTTGATTTATTTTTTTTAACAGTTCAGCATACATTATAAATGTCATCACTGTTAAGTTGAAAAAAAATAAAAATGGACTTCGGCCACTTTCAAAATAAACGGCTCATATAGTGTATGGAGAAAATTATTCATCTACGATTTAACTTAGCAATTGAAATTAATTTACTTTTATATTTTTACACTATCCGTAATATACTAGTAAAATTTAGAAAGCAATGTAAAGGTTGAGTAAATTTTCTAAAACAACTGAAGAATACCTAATTGACTTGGTCATCTCTTGCAGAATTATTAAGTCAACATATGTTTTTATTTATTTATCTACGATCGTACAGAAAGTAGACGCTTTTTGCATAATTTTTCATTGTAAAAGTGGCTTTTTAAAGCACTAGTGCTTTTTTACGTTTTTATTGCACGGTAATGTCAAACTGTTTTTATTGCACGGAAATGTCAAATTTGACAGATGAATGAATAGCACAAATTTTCGACGGAAAACTTAATTTTTTATTAATTGATACATATAACTAATAAACTATAAATAAAATATATAATACAAACGAAATGGCAGATTTAGGAACTCCAAAGATTTCATTTAATGCAAGTCGAAGCGATTACAATACAGCGAACATTTTTTCCATAAATAATAATGGCGGTCGACAACTTGTTTACTGGTTGCTAAGTAACGCTTTCATTAGTGCACTGCGGGTAAAATATTTTTCATTCATTGAATTATTGTAATGACATTGAAATATTACTCATAAGAAGATATTCTTTAAAATCCTTTACGATCGAAGATAAAATTTTGTAAGGCACACGTGTAAAAAGTTTCTTTATTGCACTCCTGGCTTTAAAAAAACTCGCTCGTTCCTCGCTCGTGTTTTTAAACGCCAGTTCGTGCAATAAAGCATCACTTTTTACACTTGTACCTTAAATAACTATAGTAGGGATACGTTACGAAAATTCTAGTTATATACAGGGTCCTGCAACAGTGCGTCGGGTTCCTAGCGCCTTTCTCGTAAGAGATAGAAAAAAAATGTTTCGTATAAAAATTTATTGAATTAAAAATGTCTATGCCGTAAAATTATTTTCAAATATACAGGGTGTCCCAATTTTGCGGTATTACAAAAATAAAGATTTTTTTTAATGGAACACCCTGTATATTTTTCATTTTCTAATTTGGATAATATTTTATAACTTGAACCTTTTTTTGGTTTTTAATTTCGATGTGGCCTTTCCGAGTTATTGATGTTTTTCTGAAAAAATGTAAAAAGCGGAGGTTCACAAAAAAAATTATTCTGATGTTCTATTTAAAATTTAAGAAATTTTCTTTTTCCTGTGGTTGGTCATAAGTACTGTTTATGTACCAGTATTAAAAATTTTCACTTTTGAGGAACCCTGCCTTTGTATCAGACACGCCATTTTCTAAAATTTCAAATTGTCGTAACACTTTTTTTTTTAATGGAATCATATATTTTTTTAATTTTCATTATATTCTGCATCTAATTTCCTACAAAAAATATTAAGCATACCCTATACATAAAAGTGATATTTTTCAAAATATAATTTTTTTTTTATTTCAAACGGTCCTTGAATACGAATTTGTTTTTCAATAGATAGCCATGACTGAAAAAAATGCATCTGTCAATTAAACAATAAGTTTGGTATGTATGGTTGCATTGTATGTTACGATTATAACAATGCAATTTTTAAAAAGAATTAATTGATGTGATATATGCTACTGGAGAAAGTGGAATTAATTGTTTGCAAGCCTAAAGAATTTATACTCAGCGCTACCCAAATAGGCGAAAACAATTATTTTTCTTATTATTCGATTAGATTAGAAAGAAATGCCAAACTTTGTAAATAATAATTTGTCTAAACCCCATTGTTTTTGAGATATTTAATAGTTTTCACAAGAATAACCATTTAATTATACATACTTCTATGTACGGAGTTGATCATTCTGAGGCAAAATAACTAACAAAATGTAAGTAAGTGTCAATATGAGATAAACAGAAACAGATAATACGATCCATTATTTTATTCCAAATCCGTGAAAGAAAACAAAATTAGTAATACAAAAGAGAGACGATACTACAGTAAATGTTCAAAATGTTTTCCATTTTCATTTAGCCACAAATTAATTCGCCGCTGCAAAGACCTTTCCACAATTCGTTGGTGCAAATTCATTGGTGCTGTTGGTGGTTCCTTATAAAAAAATCTCTTTTGAGTATCCCCACAAGAAAACGTCAGGTTTAGTTAGATCCGGAGATCTAGCAAAAAATGTGGACCTACTACATGGTTTCCAAAAATTTTGTACTGGCCTCTCGCTTATGCCAGTTCCTTCACCAATGTCTTTTTGGTTCACGTTGGGATGCTCAGTTGCTGTTAATAGCACTGAAATTTGGTTTTTCTCGTTGATGATAGGCTTTTTTCTCTCTTGTTTTTGTAATTCACACTTCCCATGCCAATAAATCTATTGAGTAAGTTCCTAAAACTGTTAACGGTGGAGGCTTCTACTTCGTTATACATAATTCTTCACAAATAAAAAACTTTTTAACTTTGTTTGTATAACACGGACTTTATTTAGTGACTATAGTTTCGACAATTTTAGCTTGTCATAATGACAAGCTAAAATTGTCGAAACTATAGTCACTAAATAAAGTTCCTAAAACATTTCTCCTCCGGATGTCTTCTGCCGGGATAATTTGTGGTGTATCTAGCCACATAAACAATTTCCAGCAGCCTATCTTAATACAAAAATCGTATCGACAAGTTCGTCCTTTTCGAAATCCATGATGATAATTTGCTGTCTCTATTATGGCGAAACGGAGAGAATCACTTTGCAGCAAATATCAGAGATTTACATGTCAAACTAATTGTTTAATTGACAGATGCATTTTTTTCAGTCATGGCTATCTATTCAAAAACAAATTCGTATTCAAGGACCGTTTGAAATATAAATTTTTTTATATATTGAAAAATATCACTTTTAGGTATAGGGTATGCTTAATATTTTTTGTAGGAAATTAGATGCAGAATAATATGAAATTTAAAAAAATATATGATTCCATTTAAAAAAAAAAACAGTTACGCAATTTGAAATTTTAGAAAATGGCGTGTCTGATACAAAGGCAGGGTTCCTCAAAAGTGAAAATTTTAACACTGGTACATAAACAGTACTTATGACCAACCATAGGTAAAAGAGAAATTTTTAAATTTTAAATAGAACATCAGAATATTTTTTTTTGTGAACCTCCGCTTTTTACATTTTTTTCAGAAAAACGTCAATAACTCGGAAATGCTATATCGAAATTAAAAACCAGAAAAAGGTTCAAGTTATAAAATATTATCCAAATTAGAAAATGAAAAAATATACGGAGTGTTCCATTTAAAAAAATGTTTGCTTTTGTTATACCGCAAAATTGGGACACCCTGTATATTTGAAAATAATTTTACGGCATAGAGATTTTTAAATCAATAAATTTTTATACGAAACATTTTTTCTATCTCTTACGAGAAAGGCGCTAGGAAAGCCTGACGCACTGTTGCAGGACCCTGTATAGTATAGTTCCAACTAATGTACATATAAAAATATACTCAGTGACATAGAAATCCCAAAACAAAGAAGGGAAGTGATTTTTTGACTAAATTTGCACAAAAGATTATCAATTAAAACATAATTTATTTCAATTTCATTCAAATGGATTAAATCGTAATGACTTTTTTTGTATGTCTTTCAGTTTCTTTCTTACAATATTGTGTTCAGTTCTTAGTTGTTTTGGTTTTTCGTCTTCGGTTTTGAAAGTGTAAATATGCCTAGATTACGTTAACGCGAAAATTACCCCCAATTACACACAGATCTCATATTGGAACAAAATTTTAACAAACAGCTGTGAAAATTGGAGTGTACATCATACAAGAACAAATAAGGTTCTATCTTTGAGTTATGGCAACAAGAGATCAATTTTCCAGTACCAGGTTATTGCTGATCTATGTTTAGCTATCGATGGTTTCTTCGAATCGAACGGTTTATTTACTATAGAGTAGTAATATGAAAGCAGTATAAAATCCCATATTCTTCCGTTTTTTTCAGAAGTTGGAAGACCCACTTTTCTAACAAGACATTGCAATAGCTTAAACAGTTGAATTCTGACACGAAATTAGATGTGATTTTAAATAAAAAACACTTTGTAACTTTGTTTGTATAACACTATTTATTTTCTGTTTACTATAGTTTCGGCATCTCAACGTGCCATTATCAAAACATACAATATATTGTATTCCTCCTAGAAAATAAATAGTGTTATACAAACAAAGTTACAAAGTGTTTTTTATTTATACTCAAACATGTATAACCAAGTAGAAGCCGCAAAAATTAATAATAGATGTGATTTGCTAAAAAAATATAAGGCAATTAATATAAGATTGCATTAGTTCCATCTACCTATTTATTATTTAGTATAAATTATGATGAAGTCCTCCCCATTTTAATAAAAAAGTAGTAAAATACTAATCAGATATTTTTACCATTACCACCTAGGTCCCGTTTGATCACATAACTTGAATGAAAATTGATAATGAAAGTTTTAACAGTTTTAATATTGAATTATTGTTTCCCAGTAAACAACAACATCAGAAAAATTTCGTTTTACTATAGAGATTTATACTACTATATATCCATAAATATTGACAATAAATATCACTTAATATTTTTTCTATATATAATTTTAATATTTACTTAATTTCTAGAAACTATACAAAACTATTTAATTGGATAAACTTCGCTCAAAAGGTTTTTAAATAAAAACTATTGGCGATATAACTATCATATTTATCTCTACGTGAGCTGCGCAAACTAGATACAATAAACTATATTATATAACACCGAAAATAACAAGCTTCTATAGGAGCTACTGTCTGCGAACCAGATTTAACGTCTTAATCCGTAATTATCTCCGGGATCACAATTACCAGCAAGTACAAAGAACGTGACCGACGAGAGGACCTCTCTTGCATAATGGTTCAAATTTCATGGCCTCCAAATACGCGGCGGCTATATATTTATGACCTGATAAAATTATACACGACCCATATAAGACGCCGACTTAATTGCCTGCAGAAAAAAAAGACCGTTGGTCATATTGTTGTTATAAGACCGCATTAATATTCTGCATGTGGCCTGTTGCGTAAAAATGGTGTACATAATTTCAAGGTCCGTAATTTAAATGGCACATTGTCCGCGCTTTAAATTATTATTGTTATTATTATGGTAATCGTCGGTGATAATAAGGAATTGCCCTCCAAGTAAACCATTCTCATTTGGACGGTTCGTGTTAAAACATCCAGTTTATAACAATCCATTTATCATTTATCATACTTTTACAAATTATATACTAATAGCAAAAACTAACTTAATTTATTTATGGCAAAATACACACTTATTCATATTTCGCAAATAAAATTCAAATAACTGAATAGAATATCTTAAAAACGATGTACCTCGAGTATCAATTTTAGGACCTCAATTATCGAAAATGATTTTGATCTGTTTCTAGGCGAATGATACATTTCTTTTGTAGTGTAATAAAGCTAGCTGCAATAAATGGATAACATACTCTCACAAAATAAAACATAAACATAAAAATAAGAAAACTTATAAATAACTGTATTAAATCTTGTGTTTTTATTTCTTCGAAATTTCGTTTAACAAATACGAACATTTTTATAAAATTTTTCAAATTAAAGTTAAGTTAAAAAAACTAAACAGCTTTCATTAAGGCAATTTTTTTAATTTACTTTCGAAAAAAAAAATCACAATTAACAGAGACAGAATAAGAACGTATTAATACGTCAATAGCTACCAGCCTTTAATCGAGAATCGTATAAACATGTCAAAAAGTAGTAATATGTTAACAGTGTATAATTAAACATTAGGTAAAGTAAATCAATTACTATGTTAATTAGTTTTATTTATATGAATATATCTAAGAATGTTGTTTCTTTAAATTCCATTGTTGAAGTAGAGCACTACCAAAAACTCGTAAAAAGACGAGGCAGCGAGGCACGGAAAGTAAACGGCGAACTGCGATCCCTTGTACAGTTACAGTGAAGTTACTTTTATTGGAATTTTGATTTCGTTTTGCACATACACGCACCGTTCTCGGCTTTTCAAGACCAATTTCCTCCGGGCTACGTCACGTCTTACGTAACGTGCCGGCCGCTGTGGTGGAGGAGAACCGTGACCGTGTACTAATTCTTCCACGTTAATTTGCATACATTCGGTTTCTTCTGAAGATGTTAAGCTGACGGTGGGTCGATGTGGGACAATGAGATCTAGATTGAGAACCACACCTTTTGAAATATTATTAATGATAATTTTTCTTTTAATTATCCACAAATTTCACATTATGTAGTTCCTAATTCAACTTAAAATTCTTGACTTTTTCTGAAGATGAAAAACGGACGATGGCTTGATGTAGGGCAAATATATTTTTTTCTGCTCATATATTATTTTTAATTTTTAAAAGGTGTTAGGCCTCTGTGAAAGTGTCAGTTTTTTATGAATAAAATATTTTTACCACTAGCATCTTTTGTCATACATACATACCAAAGTGAGAACCATGGAATTGGAAAATCCAATCATGTGCACAATTCATTTTGAATGACTTAAACTTCAATATTATTTCAAATATTGAGAATTCTAACGAAAAGTGAAATGTGTTTCATTGAACTAATAAATTTTGCTTCTAGTAATATTCTATCCAAAAAATCCCGAGAAATGTATAAATCTGTTTACAAAAAAATTATGGTTTGGAGGAAAAGAAACATTTCACCACATGAGGACACCATCGGCTCTACCCGTAGCAACAACTTTGAGAAGTGGAAACGTATTACCTTCAACTACAGACATCGAAAAAGTAAATTCGATTGTCATTAATTATAATTATTGTGTTAACATTTATCCCAAAAATTAATATAGTTTTGCACATTCTAATTTACAATTAAATTAACTTCAATATCATAGAAAAAATAGCATTTCCTTCTCGAGATCAAAACGTTGTCTTCGTTTGTGGAATTGCTTAACTCCACGCTAACGCCTCTAGTGAACAATTTTTCATTTACGAAAAAAAAGCATTTTCACCTCTTGATGAAAATAATACTACTGTGCTCTTCGTTGCTTCAATATTTAGTAGACCTTAACATTCTTGAAAACTTTAAAAACTAACCAATGCAGACAGATTCACAAGAAAAAAGAACTAACTATTAGGTGTAATTATTTCTTAAATAATATGAATTGGTTGATACCTTATGATGTTAAAATAATTATCTAATTTATAATGATAATAATAAGTAACTACCTTTATTGTCCAAAAAACATTTACAGAATAATTATATCGTAAAGTAAACAGGATTGAGCAATATGTGAAATGACAAATATACTCTTTTGTCGAATATCCGATGACCGTTTTATATAAATGTTTCTGAATTTCATTAATACAGCGTTGAATTTCCTTATTTTGTGAATTTGAGCTTGTTGGTATCGATTAACTCCATTATAAAGAAAATCAATGATGTTAAAAAACATAAAAATAAAATATCACTGAATATTCTTATAGCATCATCATGTTACAACCAAATACCGTTCACATCAATATCACCTAATTTGGGCCAGTACATTTACTGCTTGGTCAGATACATTTTCAAAAAAGTAAGGTCTATTGATATCTCTATCCTAAAATACACCCCAAATAATAACACACAACTAATAAGAAATTGGCCTCGAAGTAAACCAATTGCATTTGGTACTATTAATACTTCTACAATATAAGCTATTAAACACTTTTTTGCAGATTATAATACTCAAGACAAAATCAACTTTATTTACTTTATGTATGCCCTATGCAAAAACATATAAAAATATTGAGATATGTATCCACTTTCAGTTATTATAATTAACTGCATTGGTTGTTGCAACGTACTTCCAAAGCAGCATAAAGAGACCAAAATTGCATGTTTATATAAAAAAAACTACAGGTTTATTTATGTTCTCTTCAACATTTTAAAAATCATTTGCAAACATTGTAGACTTATTAAATATTTTGAGCAAAGTTGATAAAACTGTAAATCATAAAATCTTACCTGAACTATCATTAACAATCAAAGATTTGCAAAGATCAGTATAAACATTAGTTACGAGTGTCGAAATTCAGAGACGGGAATTAGCGGAATTTGGTAAAATTCCAAATAATTTAGAAGTTTTGCGTTCTGAAAATCAAGAACTAAAAAATTCTGTTAATGATTGGAATCATTTGTTCATAAATTAGAGGAATGGATCGGGAAATTAATTTTATTTTTTACAATGTACCGGAATTTCAAGACACTAGTCCGGATGACCAAAAGTCCCATGATGAATCAGCGGTCAAGGATCTTTTGAAACCAATTATGGATCCAATAAACATTAATCGATGTTTTAGACTAGGTAAAAAAGTGATGACATAATACCAATACAAATTATGCTTCCTGAACGTGGTGATGTTAGAAAAATTCTAAAATACAGCTTTCTTTCTGGCCCTATTAAAAATCAACCTGATAGAACAATATTACAACGATCAGAGTATTAAGAAGTTTTAATTGACCTTAAATCTGGAAAGGGCCCTACTTTCTTTATCCGTTATGTTAATAATCTACCAAAAGTATGCCAAAAAACATTAATTTATCAACATAATAATGATAATAAAGTACCTATTCTCTATCAGAAAATCACAGGTTTGAAATCGATATCAAAACAAATAATATTATAGCTCGTCCAAGTACGACTTAATATTTATTACTAAAAGTTGGTAAAACCACAGCGTTTTTAATTTTGAATTATTTATCAACTATTATGATGTGTATCATAGTGACGGACTCAATAGAATCTCGGTTAAAATGATTCTATCCAATATTCCCGTTGCATTAGAAGCAGTTGCTATTAAATTGATTATTAATTCGAGAACGATCTTGATGATATGTGTTTATATTCCAAAACTTAGTCTGGAGATTTTTAACTTTTACTTTGAAGCCATTGATAGTCTATCATCATATTGTATTAATTTTTTGCGATTTTAATATTCCTGAGTATAGAGAGTATTCTAAGTTAAATTTTTTTCGACAAGCGTCAATATGTTCATGGATTGTGACGATTTGATATAAATTAATAATATTCCAAATTCTCTTGTTAGGATTTTAGATCTGGCCACTATGTCACTTGAATTTAAATATGAAATTCAACATAATCTTAATTCACTTAGGCTTGAAGATACACATCATTCTACTTTAAGTATTTCTGTAGATGTTTAATTGTGGAGGTGTTTACTTTGTGATACATCTTGAATATAATGAAGACGGCAAAACAAAGTAATCGTGTCTTCGCCTTCATTATTTCTATAGAAACAAACATTTCAAAAAGTTCCAAATTTTTTGCATTCAACTTCAACCTTGAAAAAGCTGACCTTAGTAAATTACATATTGACCTGTCAAACATTAATTGGGATTATTTGTATAAATGAAATTGATTTAATTTTTTGTACCTAAAGATTTATACCATTTTAAATAATAAGTACCAATTTATTAAATATAAATAAAAAATATACACCCTGGTTTGATAGTTCATTAGGTCATAAAGTTAAAATAATAAGGTAAAAATTCTTACGAAATTAAAATAAAAGGAATAAGCTTACGAATTTAATTAATGGTAAAAGGTATGCATTTGCATAAAACGCGAAATTTAATATGAAAAAAGACCTTGTTGCATTTTGGAACTATGGTTATGCAATTATAACATGAATTCCAGGAAATAGGATAAATGATCAAAATCTATTCGCGACATATTTCAACTCTACTTATTCAGATAATTCTGCAAGTAATAAGTCTACGTCGAACAAATCAGAATTATTTGAGAATTTTAAATAGCCAAAGAAGATATTATGAGATAGATGAAGAATTTAAAAGCCTCACTAACTGCAGGACTGAATAAAATGCCTGCTTTTATATTCAAAGACTGCCGCTCAATTTTATGTAAACCGTTGACTTTATAATTTGATCCCCAAGACTGGGTATTTCCTGTGTCTTGGATAGAGGTTAAAATTGTTCCCGTTTTTAAGACTGGCGATTGAAATCAAGTAAAAAATTATAATAATAACTTTCATACAGGATTATCACATATATTGGACCAAAAATATCAAGTCGATGTTATATATGCTATTAATAAAACTTTTGGCAGTTTACCAAATAAGCTTCTTATGTCTAAATTAAAAAGTTATAATATAAATGACACTATTTTAACTGTACTTGAGAGCTAATTAAGCTAGCGAATGCAAATCGTTGAAATATGAAAAAGAAGGTACACTTCCTTCTTTTACATATTCTGCAACTTTGGGGATGCCGCAGGGTTCGAATCTGGGCCCACTAATGTTTTTATTATGTTTTAATTATGTATGTGATGTTATTGAATCTAATTGTCTCTTATATGCTGATGACATAAAACTAACTGATGTCACAGATTTTATTATTTTACAAAAAGATTTTAATAGATTATGTGCATGATGTAATAATAACGGCTCAATTAAATAAAGTGTTTGACTTCAGAAAATTAATAATATTTGCTTCTATTACATTATATCTAATTACATATCTATGTAAAGCATAGTTTCAGAGTGTAAGGACTTTGGCGGAATATTTGATTCAAAACTTAACTTTAGCTAAGACATAACTTGTTTAATTAAAGATTGCTACCGTCTTAGATATTAATATATTATATTATAAATAAATTAATATTCTGCTCGGTTGTACGGTTTAAATCAAAATATATTAAATTGATTGAGGGCGTTCTGAAGAAATTTTTGTTTCTCAAAAAATTTGATACGTATTCAAATGTTAATAATTCATATGTTAATTTACTTAATCAAATTGGCACTTCCTCGATTTTATCATTTATACAAGACAGTACATAATTTAGTTGATGACTCTCACTCCGCAGCGTTGATATGTTATCATGTGCCAAGAATATGTCCCAGCATCCCACGTTTTTCTATTCTACACCGAATATCTTACACCACAGCAATTCTTCCCTCTACAAGTTGCAAAAAATTACCTTATTATGTTTATATATTTAAACCTAGTTCTTAAGTTTAAAAAATAATGTATCCCAATTGTCAATGTTAATTAGTTCACACTTTTATTATTACTTATTCACTATTTATGTACTTTTTATATGACTATTGGGTAATAAACTTATTATTAACTGGCAGATGAATACTATTTTTAAATATACAAGTAAAAGTTTATTGTAGCTATGGGGGGCATGTTGTTATCTGATGATGATGATGATGAAACATGTGTTAAATAATGTGTTGTTTCATTTCAAAAACCACATATTATCAAAATCAAAATTACCTAACTTATATTTTCGAAAAAGTATGGTCCAATAATACTTCTACTTCAAAATTCGTTTAACCCTTTAACCTAGAATCACGAGTGCGACTCGTGTCTAACCGCATCTAGGATCGCGCAAGCAAAGTGCATCTGCGCACTGGCTTCCCGACTGGCGCACACAATCTGATAAAGCAAAATAGGTCAAAGGGTTAACAGAGCCAACATCTCTGAAAATGATTTTGTTCGAATATCGACATCTACTTTTTTAGGTTCGATAAATCTACATGTATTTTAGAAGTTAAATAATCCATTCAATAACCTTGCTTCGTTCTGCATGACCATTAGACTTTAGTTCTTTTGATAACTGAACCGTTTAAGCATAGAGATGTAGATTTTCAATAAATTTACTCTATAAAGAGCTTCTTAAAATTTGTTTTCATCAACACTATCACACATTACTTCGATATTTACATCAAAATGTTGTTAATCTGGTCTATCCAACTTTTCCAATTACTTTGGCGAAGTGAAATCACTATTTCGACATAAATATTGGACTGTTTAAAATGAAATTTGCATTACGCTCTATTTAATTGAACATTAGAGTAAAAGTATTCGTATATTAGTGAATAATAAAATTATTCTCATGTTCAAAGCGATGTTAAGTATTTTCATAACAGCCACAATCGTTGAAAAACATAGAAAAAATATTTTGTTAATTATTCTCACGTTTTTTTATGTTAAGGTTTTAGGAAGATATAGACCGCCAACTATAATATGTATGAGTTTAAACTACTACCTTTGCTATTGAAAAATACTTCAAAATCATGACAGGTTAAAAATATGTTGCATTTTATATTTCTCAGAAAGTATATTCCATCGATATTAAATAACAAATATTTCAGGAATCGTTTTCAAATTGCCTCAATTATTAAAATTAACGAAGGTTTTGTAAACTATTGGCAAATATGGATGATGATTTTTATCACCTAAAGCACATTTGAACTATATAACCACTGAAGAAAGTTCAAAGTCAATCCATATTTTGAAGACAAAGATCCAATTTTGCTAAATCTAAATAAGTAAACTGATTGACGAGGCACTTATTTAAAACTCCATATTATATCTAATTAATAATTCATTTAACTCACTACAATTGATTCGCTACATGGTGGCTTCTTCAAGTGAAGAATAATCATTCAAATGTGTCATTACTTTTTTATATTAATTAATTATATGTCTTTCAAAGGATAGTTTTGTTTGATAATAATTTCCTTCTTCAACTAATCGTGCAGAAATATTTGCAATACATAAAACTATTTTCTAGTACGGTATACTTAAAATCATTACTATGAAATAGACGCAAAATCCTATTAATAAGGAATAGCAAATTAATTTTTATAATTGTTGTCGTCTTAACAATATATTATCGTATAAATTATATTGTGTTGGTGAAACATATTATAAGAACTGACTACGTGCCTGTGCCGGCTATAATAAATATAAACAAAATTACTAATGTCTGCTGGCGTCAACAATATCACCATATTATTGATTTTAACGGAGGTTTAAAAGTTGGTAAGCGAGATGTTGGTCTTTCTCATCATAAAATTCACAGCAATTATTGTATCTTTACATATTAGGAAGAATAGTGAGACGGATTGATCTAACAACACGTACTAGGCAATTAGTGTAGTTTATTAAGAATAAAAAAACGTAAAGTACTATAATAGATAGTACCACCAATAATTCACCCCATAAAGTCTTTATTTCCCAAACTATGATCCCTCCTTCAGTTTCCGTTAAATACCTGGGCATAACCATAGATAAAATAACTTCTAGGGCAAAATGCTTTAGGACCTTAACCTATAAGAACAATGGAATTAATACTAGCACAGCTGTTAGAATTTATAAAATGATATGCCGCCCACTACTCGACTATGGTTGTGCCCTCTATACCAATTCCAACAATCCAACATCCCGTAATATTGAAGTTAGCGAGCGAGCATCCCTCCGTACCCTAACCAAACTCCGACATCCTCTTAATCCTTTACACAATCCATCTAACCAGCTCCTCTATGATACCACTTTAGTTATCCCTATCCTAGAACGCCTTCGATTCCTATCAGAAAAATTCTGCAAAAATCCTTTCAACTTCCATATCTTATCCCAATATTGTCTTCCCAGAAACCCTAATATTAACCCTAAATTTAAATATCCCAATTCAACCATATTTGATTTCATTTCATCATTTCATCCTTTTACTCAATAACGACTGACGCCATATGACTGGACAGCACAAGGCAGAAAGACCTCTGGTCGATAGCCTTTTGACAAATTAATACATTAACACCTCATTCATTATTCATTATTCACTATTCCAATGTAAATATGTACAAAATTTGTCAATAAATATATGTTACTACTAGATAGTACTTCATCTCTACTACTTATTTTATTATAAATTCTATTGTTTTTTTTTTAAATTCTGATATATTACATAATTATTAAAAGAGATTATTTCTGTTTTCAAGACAACCTCCTGCTCTTAATGATATATTAAAGATATGTAAATGTCATTTTATTTACTTTCTATTTCTGGTAAATGTGCATTTTTGAATGATGATGTTATGCATTAGAATCTTGTAAGTTCACTTTTTCATGACGTTTCTTAATTAGGTACCTCTATTATCGGTTCTACAATGTATTAATAAAAAAGGATAGCAATATTTCTTAAATTACTTTCTTATTTATCACTTGGTGAAACATTTTGAACTATTACTGATAAAGGTTATTAGCGTAATTAAATTACACTTGGTTTGTTCCACATTTTATTTGTGAAACAAACCAGATGTAATTTAATTTAAACCTTCATCAGTAATAGAATAGCAATGTTACCATTATTGCAACTATTGTTCTCCTATGACCACAAAAGTAATTATTGTTATTTTTACTATCAATTAATCCATAAATATGAGGGCAATGGGCATAATACCATGGCTATGTGCAATGTAAGAATATTTGGATTGTTGAAGCTTATGTATTCTTTTTTGGACCACTCGTCTAGGTTTATAAATTGTCTAGGAATATGGTTTTTGTAAATTACCTTTAATCAAGTCAAATTAACATTAGAATCACTTAGTTGTAATTATTTCATAGCGTTCCTTGTAGATTTACGAAATGTTGTATAATTACTAGTTAATTTTCTACAACGAACTAATGGACTTTAATACATTCCATAATTGATTAATACTTGGTTTGTCGGTCAACTCTTTACCTAATATTTCATAATATTTCACCAAGAGATAAGTGAGAAAGTTATTCAAGAAGTTTTGATTCCATGAATATTTTTAAAGAGGTTGGTTCTTAAGGAAGTTGTATAACCGTTTAAAAATAAACTGTAAAACAAGCAAAAGCAAAGTAATTATAATGTTAATTTCCTTTATCGTTAATTTATGTTTTACCAAGTGATGGATAGTAAAATGTTTCTAGTTTATTTATTAAGGGCGATATCAACTTCATTTCTAACGATTGTACAAATATTTTCAAAAAAGCTTTCGAAAGAAATTTTAGATTACCTGCTAGGGTTTAAAGCTGCAATTATAATGTATTTGCAAGTAATGACGTATTTCTTACTTTAATCAATATTATTGGTTTTTATGATCACAGGAGAATATATTGTTAGACGCTCGAATATTCAAAATAAAAATATATTGGTTAATATTTGTAATGTAGAAGATCAAATTATAATACCGAGTGTGGCACTTAAGACGCCTCGGACCATAGCTCCCTTACGATAAAAGCTATCGAAAAAAATCTAAGAGCAAAGTGGTGCATAATTACCGTCGCTATGTTTCAAAAATATTTCTAATCATCAGTGGCGTGCCGTACTCCAATGGCGTACCAAACTTATGTTTTTTTAAATAGAATGCCCTATTTTTTATTGCAGATTTGGAAAGTGCTCGGAGAGTACTTATTTTTTTATCTAACATGTTATACCCTTCACTTTAGCGATTTCGCTGTTATAACCCCTTCTTTCAAAATTGCGCCCCATTTTTGAGATTTTTTGTAGAGAAACTATTTGACGCCGGCGCCTAAATTTTGAATTGAGGTACAGGTAAAGACCTCGTACACCTTCACATAATTTTTTTTCAGGTAATTTATGGAAAAAAAAATTTTTGATTGATCTTCGCATCTATAAGAAGAACAGTCTAGAAATTAATCGTTACATTAGGTATCATAAGTTAATATAAGCTATTATCTTGATGATTTAAATAATAATAAATGTCGTCAAAATTTTGAATGCAATGTAGAAACTATGAAAGGTATTTAAATTTAACGTTCTGAAATAGCAACTTGCTTATATTCAAACAAGATGATCTAAAGATATATAATAATCGAAATTTTTCATTGAAAAGCCTTTGACAGTATAGATTATTAAATATTGCCAAATAAATGGAAGCTATTCACATCCGAGGCGAAGAACAAACGTTGCTTGAGAAATAAAACTAGAATTCTCCAAGTGGAAATAAAAGAAGTTAAATACCAATCGAATAAAATTTCTATGAATGTGGTATTTTTTTGTAATATTTGCAATAGATTAAATTTGATGAGATAAAACACTTGTTAAGTTGCATAATATTTTTATTCTTGTATGATGTCAGCGTTCACTTGGTGGTGAATTTTGATAAAAAGTTTAAATAAAACACTTTATAACTTTGTTTTACCACTATATTTTGTATAACTTTATGTTTGATAATGATCAGCTTATGATCGAAACTAGTCACAGTTATACAAAATATAGTGGTAAAACAAAGTTATAAAGTGTTTTATTTAAACTTAATATTTTTATTTTTAGTTGTCTGACACATCTTTCGATCATTTCTGATCATTTTCAAAGTACAAAACCAATTGTTCAACTCACTAATTGTTCACTAATTCAATCAGTTTTGTATTTTGAAAATGATCAGAAATTATCAAAACACATGTCAGGCAACTGAAAATAAAAATATTATGGAACTTAACAAGTATTTTACCTCATCGAATTTACATATCCTGTTCCATCAAGTGTAGCTCAATCAGTATCACTTATATTGTAATAGATTTATACAGTATCTATGAATATATTGGACTCTCCTGCTATGAAGATGATACAAATCTATTTCTTAAAGGTCTAAAGCGGTGAAAAGAATAAATTGTCTGTATGTGATAAAAAAATATTGCGTTTTATTAAATGTATTGAACATTCAGAGACATTACATCTACACTTTGGTGAAGATATTATTAAACTAAATAAATAATCACGCTTCCTTCGAATAAATTTGAATGATACATTAAGATTTAATAAATCTATTATTTAACATTAAATTAACCAGTGGTGTATATGGTCTTCTAATACTAAACAAATATAATAATTACCTATTAAAAACAGCTTATTTTGCAAATTTTTATTCTTTACTATGGTATTGAATTTATTCTTGGGCTATAGTAATACTGTTAATAGAGTATTCATAATACAAAAAATGTTTTGCGTATTATTTATTGAGCGAACTACCTATCTTAGTTAGTGTTAAAATTTTGCTTCTAAACACTTTAATAATTTGTCAACCATAAAAATTAAAAATATTAAATACTTGAAAACAATGTTTTATCCAAAATTAAATTTATAGATTATAGTCTTTGTGATATAGGGTGATTTGACTTGGTCTACAGTTTCAGCAACAATAACACCCAACTCAGGTGGATTAGGTCAGAAATCCAAAACCTTCATCGGAGAAAAAATGTTAATCAACATTATCTTAATTTAAAATTAACATGTATTAGGTTAAGTCAATAGAATTTAAGATTTTTGATGATTTTATTCGCGAAAAAAAAAACTAAAGTTAATAACATTAAATATCTTAAACCAAAATAGAAACTAGTCCTTGAAATTTCACAGACCTTCTAAATTAATTAACTTTTTAAAAGTCACATTTGATGCCTTATAATAAGTTATCCTTTACAAAAATCTTATAACCCAAATAACAAATCCGACAAATCCACAATAATTGTAGAATCAGAACTTACACTCAAAAAAGTGCCCAAATCCCTCATCCCTAGAGCCCACATAGCATAGCAAATAAAATGTTATGTACACGAAAATGTTAGAGTTCACTTCATATGTTCTTCCATTTGATGGTTATCTCAAGAACTTATATCGATATTCTTGGCTACTTAAATAATATTTTTTACACAAAACTTGGATAATTTATACTGAACCTATTAGCTTTTCATAAAATTAATGATTAATAAAGGATTTATTTTATTACTTTTTTAAGGACAGGTAAATCGTGCGCGACAAGTGAACCCCCGTCCCCCTGAATGCGGGGATATCGGTGGAACTGATTACATTGCTTCAACCGGTCAGTGGCGTATTCAGGGGGGGGGGGTAATTGGGTAATTACCCCCCCTAAGAGTTATTGTTTATTCTTAAAAATTACTAATATTTCAAACAAACAAGTTTGACTGTTGGTAATTCTAGTCAGCGATCTATGACAGTGCATTTTTCCATGTACACAAATTTAAATTATCTGCGCAAGCACCGTTAGAAAAGTGATGACTTCCTTTGCACGGGGGGTTCCCCTTTCTAATAATACCCGACATATTTCTTAGTTTAATTTATAATATTTCTTGTCTTACTTGGTTTAAATGTAAAAGATAGAAACCGAAACTGTTTACACGTCGCATGTAAATCCTAAATTTTTAGTGATTGCTGATAAATTACCAATTTATTATAATTCGATCAATTATACATAAGGTATTTTTTTGATTTTAGGAATAATATATGCATTCTTTTAAATTAATTTATTCCTGATTTTTGTTGTAATTAAATTAGTAAATGAAAATTGATAATCTACTTTGGATTCATTTGTTCAGAAAATTAAAAAAACACGATTTTTCAACAAATAAAGATCGATCTATGTCAACAGTCAATTTAAATCATCCATCTACATCTTCATTGACATTTAGCAGTAGAAATCTTCACTAAGTTGTTCCCATCATGAGAAAAAGAAGCATACAAAATGTACATATAGTAATGTTTAAATTTACATTCATATAGTTAAATTTAGTAATGTTAATGAAATTGAGAAATTTCGAATTTTAAATTGTAAAAGATACTTTTGTTTTACCCTATTCTGTACATAAAAAGGAGGAAGGATATTAAATATTACTTGTCTGGAAAACATTTTAGACAATTTAATTGGTTAATCTTTTCTAATCATTTAAACAGATTCTTTTGCAAATATTGCTTCTTTTTTACAAAATTTGGTGGGTTGCACCAACAAGTGCTATTGCAAAAATAAGTATCTCAGACAGTATCTCAATATTCTAAATTATCAGGTAAAAATGTTGTGTTATAAAAATATTACCATAAAAATTCAATTGTTTATGCGAAATTGTTTTATACAATCACGAGATATAAGAAATAAATTAAATGTGGAAAGACTTCGACAAATTGAAGAAAATAGACATAGATTAAAACCAATAATCAAAAGTATCATATTTAGGGGAAACAAAATATTCCCGTACGAGATCATCGTGCTGCTGGTTCTCTCTTAAATACAAAATCTATTACAAACGAGGGCAATTTTTGTGAAATTCTTAATAACTTTAAAAAATCATTTGGAAAACCATTAAACATATTTCACAAATGTCTCTTGAAATACAGTGACTTTGAGTAAATAGAATAAATAAAATGAGTCTTGCTCTAATAACTTTATAAATAACACTATTGATGTTTTATCCAACAAGGGGAAAAATACTGCCACATCTTTTAAACAATTTATAATGATGCAGTCAATATTTTAAACGAATTACAAATTGAAATGACAAAACCGCGAATTACCAAATGCCAGAGGAATAGAATAAACCTGGATAAACCTATTATAGCAGATTATTTTTATTTATTTTTTTCCCTTTTATCCATTATGGGTGTCAGACTTATTTTCTACAATATGTCTCAGTTAATTTCTTTTACACTTCTTTACCACTGTTGCGTAGCTTGTGCTATTTTCTTATTTCTTTCCATTATATTCCTTTTCTTTCCGCTGCTTGATGTACTTGCTCGTTCCAACCCTTGGTCTTCCTAATTCCCTCTATCTTTTTTAGGTATCTCATTTCCATTGCATTGGTTTTTTTGTTATTACTCTCTGTGGTTACTCACTATTCACTACTATATAGCAGTTAATGTCTTTTATATACTTCTGTTTTTATTGTTTTTGCAATCTCTTTTTTCTCTAAGAATGTTTTCTTTATTGTGTTGTTGATCATTCCTGCTTTGCCTAGTTTTTCATCTTTTTCTGATTCTATCTTCCCTGTTTTCTCTATTGTTGATCCCAGGTATTTAACCCTATTTTGTGATTTCTCTCTTTTGATGATATTATATTTATCCTTTCCAGCTCTTTTTTGAATATTTCCAGGTTTTCTTCTGAATCTGCTATTAATGTTATGTCGTCGGCAAACATTAATAAATATTTGCATTTTTAATAGTTTTTAATATTTCTATACCCTATCTTTGTGCTTTCGGCTCTTTGTTTGCTATTTCTTATTGCTTCGTCATTAAGTGATGCAAATAGTAACGGGGTTAATATACATCCTTGTCTCAGTCCTGTTTTGGTCTTGAACTCCTCTGATTATTTATTTCCTATTCTTACTTTATTTTTGTTATTTCTTTATTATATTTATAATGCTTTTTTTATCCTTCTTGTCTCAAGTATATGCCATATGTCCTCTCTTCTTACCCTGTAATACGCTTTTTTAGGTTGATGAAGCATATGTGTAAATCTTTTCCCGTTTTAATCATCTTTTCTGTTAATTGTCTCATTATGTATATTAAATCTTGTTTGCTTCTATTTTTCTGAATCCGTGTTGTTCTTCTCCCAGCTGTTGATCTAATTTTTCTCTTATTCTTGCTTCTATTAACCTAGTAAAAATTTTCCCTGGTTTGATTGTGAGTGTAATACCTCTGTAGTTATCATATATTTTTGTTTCTCCTTTTTGTGTATGGATATTATAATTCCCTTGTCCATTCCTCGGGTATCTTGTGATTTTTGATAATGTCATTTACTATTTCCAAAAATTCTTCCTTCCCCTTTCCCCATATATTTCATTATTTCGGCTGTGATGTCATCTATACCTGGAGATTTTCCTAGTTTTAATTTTTTGATTGCCTCCTCCAGTTCTTCGATTCTTATTTCGTTGATTCCTCCATTTGTTTCACCTTCTATATCTCCGTGCTGGTCTGTTTTGGTTATTTCATTAAAGAATTCTTTCCATCTTTCTAATATCTTCTTTTCTTCTGTTATTATATTTACGTTTTTATCTTTTATACTTGGCTGGGTTAATGTATTTTAATTGCTCATTTGTTTAATAGTGCTGTTAAACATCTTTTTGTTTTCTGTGAACGTTTCTTTCAGTTTCTTAACGAACTGCTCCCAGGATTGCTTTTTTGCTATCTTGAATTTTTGTTCCACATTTTTATTTGCTATTATATATCTTCTATAATCTTATTCTTCCCTTGTTTCCTTGTTTAAGTTTTCCGATTCTCTTCTTTTGTTTTTACAAATTGTTTTACCTCTTCTGACTATCACCTGTTTTTCTTCCTCTGTTTGTTTGATATAGTGATTGTTTCACATCTTTCTTGGGCTGCTTCACTTATGATTTCTTTGATCCTTTTCTTTTCTCCTTCTATTTTGTCTTTTTCTCTATTTTTGATTGGTATTCATTCCTAGTTTCTTTCTTTTTAATTTTTGGCTTTATGTGTTTTTTTATTATTGTTTTCGACTTCGTATACTTCAAGTGTTCAGCTTCTGTGTTAATTTATATTTTTACCAAGTAGTGGTCGCTCCCTATTTCAGCTTGTCTTATTACTTTAACATCTTTCACCTTTTCCATTCTTCTGCGTCTATTAAGGAGTAGTCTTTTATTTCTCTTTTCTTAGTCTAACTTCTCTAGTGTGTTTATGTATGTATTTGAATTTTGTGTTTGTCACAATGAGGTTGTTTGCTATACATAATTCTATAATTGTTTTTCCATTTTCGTTTCTGTTCTCATCTCCATACTTTCCCCTGTATATTTTTTGCTTTCTCCCTTCTTTTAGTTCTTTGTCATTTCTCTAATGGAGTCTTTAAACATGCTCTTTAATTCCTCCATTATCACATCGTTCTTAGATATATTTAGATTTTCCTTCTCCGTGAGTTTTTTTTTCTGTTTTCATCTTCCTTTGTTTTATTTTTGTATCCTGTTGTTATGACAACGTTTTGTTTCACTGCTTCGTTTTTCTATCTTTTTCTATTCTTCATTGCTCATTTGGAATCCTTGGAATCCATAATTAGGGCTGTCGATATCTCTTTCTCTTTTTGTACTCATTTGTTTCTTTATTTCCCACTTCCTTTTAGTTTTATATATTTTAACACTACTTATTTACTTTTTTATGGACTTTGGCATGTATGTGGTTCGCTGTTTTAAGTTCCTCTGAACTGAACAGAGGATTATTATCGAATTAATATATATTTACCTCTCCTGAATAATATTATTACAGATCTGCAATACAGATTTAATAAAGACACGATGAATTTGTTCAAATTTAACACAACAATACCTAGTGTTTTATTGATAACAAACTGGCGAAGATTTAGATGTCACTTCAAAATCTGTTGCAACATATTTAAATAAAATTTTACCTGAAAACGTAACATGTGCAATAGCAATTAAGTCTAAATTGGCATTTTGGAAATTACAATGGCAAAAAAAAAGAAAATCAAAGAACAATTACCAGAAAATGCTTTAGATGTATACAGAAAATATGACCCGAATATTTACTGAACATAAAAATAATTTTACAAATATTATGTACTCTTCCTGTTAGCGTTGCTTCTGCAGAAAGAAGTTTTTCTGCACTGAAAAGATTCAAATGTCTCAAAAAAGTCTAACAGAGTTAGCTGTATTACATATTCATTGATATATGGATATTAATATTGACAATATTATTAAAAAGCAAAGAAAATAGTTTTTTTAATAAATTTAGTTACAAAAATCTGTTTCAAATTTTACAAAATATATTATTATGATTTTATATGTGCTATATTTATTTCGGATGTGATATTATTTTGTTTATATTTAAAAATAATAGAATTATATTTTATTTATTTATGGAATAAAAAAATATTTTCATTTTTTCAAATTACCCCCCCCTAAGCCAGTTGACTGGAAACGCCCTTGCAACCGGTGCCTCCCTGGTTGCATTTATTCCCTCTTTGTTACAGTCTAATAAGTTACATTACTATCTTACTTGCTAATACTAATACCAAATTAAATTACTCTTAAACTCCTCCGTGGTACATGGCATGAAATTCGTTACATACCACCTCAAATTGATAAACCATTCCTGTACTAAATTGCAATAACTGCGATGCAAAATATGTACGTCACAAAAGCTCGGAGCACGTATTAGGCTTCATTAAAACGATATAAAGTGCAAACCTGAAGCATGTGCTTTAATCAGACATGCAAATAACACCAGCAATTACTTTAATTTCAATGACCCTACTATTCTGGAATACAACAACCGTAACTTCAAAACAGGATATTAACAACCTTAGCTCCATTTACACTTATTTACTAAACCAATGCCTTATACGTTCGGTTAAGCAATGATTAATTTTAGGATTTTGTATTTGCTGTTCCGTCAAAATTTGAAATTTTAATCAGTTTATCACTTTAAGCAATCTATGAGCATTTGATATATTTTGACGATTCGTAGTAGTGTTAAAAATTATCACGTTTATTTTATAGGTTTGTATATAATACCTAATTTATCTCATACATTGTGACCGTTTTTTATATAATAAACAGTTTATTCAAAAGAAAGTCATAAATACAATACATAATATATAATATTATATATAATATATGAACGGTTCTATCCCTCGGCCTTGACCTCGAGATCTTGTTGTTTTATCATTATATTTTCTAGCTCTGACGATGCTAACAATAAATTAGCGAAATATTGGATAATTTGAAAATAAAGGCTTATTTGTGCTCATTTTGCATGATACTATTTAAGTTGATATGGCATTAAAAGATCACATAACTAACTATCCTAATTCCATGAAATCCGAATTTTATGAAGGAGTTAATTTATTTCTTAAATGCAATATATCAATACGACCTCATGCGGCTGTAAGACTATCTATCAGAACTAGTTATGTTAAATTGAAAATGATAATGATAATGTGAACGATGTCAACGATGCTTAAATCACCAATTTTAGGAATAACTGTTCACCAACTCAATTTTAGAGGGATATAATTTTCAACTAAAAAAAATACAGGGTTTCCATAGACCAATTTATGTCATCTCTTCTGAAGATCTATTTGCCAGCGAAAATTTTACATTGACCGACATCTCGGATCTTTAATTCTTGTACCAATTTAATTCTTATAGAGGTTCAGCTTTAAGTGTGTGCATAATAATAATAATAACGATCTAGGCACATTTAAAGCGCTTTTGAATCAAAACTCTTGAATCTTCAAAAATAGACAAGTTCTTGTTGATCTTGGTTGATTCCTTTTTTGGTTATTGTAGGAAGCTAATATAAACTTTCTTTTAAGAAACCTTGTATTAAAAACAATAATAAAGATTAATTAAATCTGAATCTGGTAAACGGGGAATCAGACCTTTTATTGATACTCAATACCTTAAATCGCTTGAGGATATTTAATATGATATTTAATATGATGTTTAAAAATGTACATGTTAAGTATAAGATAAAAATAATCAGATAGTTTAATGACTATTAAATACTTGATAAACTAAGATGAGCTGAAAGCAACTTTATAGTGAACTTTTCCACCGTTGTTCTATGAATGTCGAATAGTTAATTAGTTATAATTCAAGAAAGTTTTAAACTAATGTACATGCATGCACAACAAGTTCTTTAATTACTACTTTATATTTCTGTTAAATTATGTTTCACCAAGTGATGAATGAGCAAAATGTATGTAGTTCTTCAATGTTATGAATTTCAATGATGATGTGGCTTGTGATGGCAATAACATTATATTTAATATCACCGGTAACTCCAGGTTGTATATCAATTGAGAGTACTTTATTTTTACGACTAAAGAATTCCTTGACGAAGTTCCTTAAAATGTGCTTTTAGACTGGTAAACCCTATTTATTTTTATGATCAAGATCCATTAATAAAGGTATTTTTTCTAAAATATGGAAACAATGTGTTTTGCGTCCAAGCTTTAAGAATGACCTCAAAAATTAAAAGTTACTCGTGGAGTACTCTTGTAGTTCATAATTCTAAAATTATTGGATACAATTATTACTCTACAACTACTTCGAATGAGTCAAAATATAATATATTCACTATTTGTTTTGAGTTATGTGAAGTAATAATCACTAATAAAACACGATTTGATTTCCTTTCTTCACTAATTTATTTTTACACGTTAAATGTACATTTCGAGCACCATGTGCTCATTTTCAATAACTGAAATAATTTAGTTATTGAAAATGAGCACATGGTGCTCGAAATGTACATTTAACGTGTAAAAATAAATTAGTGAAGAAAGGAAATCAAATCGTGTTTTATTAGTCAAAATATAATATCAATAGGCAACTCGACAGTCACGAGTCAACCATTATATGCTACAGCATAAGTTAAGGGGCCTTGGGTTCTATCATAGTATTGTGTATTAGTTATTTTTAACGAAAGGGACCCAATGTATTAACGTTAATAATTTTCAAATTTCACATTTCAACTTGTGACTTCCGGTATGCCCCAAGGTTCAAACTGCATACGATTTCCTTTTTTGCTATCTATTAACGATATTGTTAATTAATAGTGTTAACAAGTGATTAACAGCTTAGACAATTAGAATGCACTTTAAGGTAATATTATTATGATTAAAAAAATTATTTTTAGATTTAGGTTTTGTAAAATGTTAGTATATCAACTCGATTTTGTAATATTGCAAAACGTTTCTAAAATTAAAGTCCTAGGGTCTTTTTCGATACCAAACATTCTATTAGATTATTAGTTAAAAGCTTGTCGTATGTCAGGGTTTATATGTTTGTATAGGTCATAAGTCAAGTGAGCTGACTGCCATTACTTTTCTAGGAAGACAGTATAATATGTGGAAGTTGAACGGATTTTTGGATAGGATTAGAAGGCGTTCTTGAATAGGGATAACTAGGGTTGTAACATAGAGGAGTTGGTTGGAAGAATTATGTAAAGGATTAGAGGATGCCGGAGTTTTGTTAGGGCACTAAGGGATGCTCGCTCCCTAACTTGAATATTACGGGAGGTTGGATTGCTCATTACTTTATATTATTTGCTAGTTAGATATCATTTGGAATATGTTAGTAGTATATGTCGCTTAAACAGCCATTGACTTCACAATAGAATATAATGATATGTGTAAAATTTTAAACGGATATAAATAACCTGTTATAGGTGAAAATAAACAAAGAAAATCTTATTACATAAAATAATTAACGAAAGAAAATAAAATACTTTAGACGTTTTATACCTATATTTTATAGTATTAATTTTGACACATCTGTAATTTCGGTCTTTACAGGTGTAATCAAATTGTTGCCGACTTTACTAAAAATGATTACGGGTAATAAATATCATTCCTTAATTTTAGAAAAATAAAATTAAGCGTTTATTTAAGTGACATATGTCGTCACCCTTATTTCGCTTTAAATAATATAATTGCCCTTCTAATACGATTAGGTAATCAATTTAATCTACACAACCGAATAAAAAGAATATAATATTATTACCACTTTGATTTTAAACTCAAAATAAAATATTTTTGATTTAATAAAGTGTCGTGTATTAAATATTAAGGTCTCTATAATTTAACTATTTTTTCTTAGGTATATGAAATGAATAGATATTAATGCAAACAGTTAGAAAACATAGCATTTCATAATTATTTATACAACATAACCTTGTTCTAACATGCAACTAATAAACCTGTATTGTTACTACTGTATTTCTGATAACATAAACGCACGTATGGACCATTAAAAGCAACACGCAGCATTCGGAATCTTATTATAATATACCTGCATATACCACATGTCGCCGCATAAGAAATCTGCCCATGACCTATTCCACTATAATCTAGATAAACATCACCGTACTCTGAGCGAGTACCGAAGAGCGGTTGTAAATACTATACAAAAGCCAAGGGGTTTCGGGTGGTTTTGGCCTTCGCATGCCATATGTAGGACTTTCCCACGATGTTTTGGTCATTTTCACCCTTTCACTTTTTCTAATTCAGGCAACTTATGGTGTTCCGTGTAGGCGAGGGCGATAATCTCACGTCTATGAATGGGGCCGAACAGGTAGAAACGTTTTCTTCAAATAGCAGTTGGAGATGAGTCGTGCATTGTGTTGTTTAAGTGTTTGTTTCCTAGATGATTAAATTAGGGTGGGCATTATCTGTACGTTTCTAAGGATAGTAATTTTATCTGTAATCTTAAAAGACTATTCATTTAGTTTATATCTAGTTAAAACTTAATATATAATCACCACGATCATTTGTAAACTATGCAAAATGAAAATTATAAATTAATTTTAAATAATCAATTTATTAATAGAAAATATGTAAATAAATAAATTGTTGGAGATATTGCTTATTAGAATACATTCTTTGGTAAAGAAAATACTTCATGATTTTGTTTTCAGTTTTTCAACACGTGTTTAAATTTTAATAATGATTTATATGAATCAAAACACATTAAATAAAAATAAAGTGTTTTACTTCACCAACTTATTATATAAATAAATTAGTTATCAGTCTTTTTCAATGAAAAATAAGTATATAAACAAAATAATGAATAAATTATAAACATGAGACAAGAAGTTATTAACGCTAAAGTTTTATAACAATTAGTGCGGAATTGTGCAATTTACTAAAAAAAAATACAATATTTTAGCTTACGAATTGCTGTTTTTAATTTTTTATTTACAAAATCGAATTTATTACAATTTTTTAAAAACCTTCTTTTATCGTCATAAAACGGATCATTTGGAATATAATAAACACTCTATTCTTGAAATCTCTAAAATCAAATATATTGAAGCTGAAGGAACAAGAAACTTTATATCCCCATAGAAAATTTTTATTCAAGCATTCAGAATATCCATTGAAAATGTTTAGAAAAATGTATGATCTTTATGTAATTAATCAATTAGTATAATTTTTAAGTCCTAACTTTAACAAAAACATTGGTAATTTTGGAATTATTTGTATTTAAAAATCTAAGAAAAATTAAATTTAAATTAAAGGGGCAATTTGAATTTTAATATTTGTATTTGTAATTGTATTTATTTATTTATCCAAAATGCTTACACAATTCTTTCTACATAAAACATATTTCTATTAGTATTCACGTAAATATTGAAAGCACATGGAAAGGTAAATATTACTTCCAAAAGAAAGAAAAAGAAAACATTGTTACAGTTTGAGTTTCTAGGGATCCCAAAACTAACCTTTTTATTCATAAATTTTCAAACAAATTGAAATTTTGTAAAAAATCATAACTAAAATAGTTTGAATTTTATCAAAAAAATTAAAAACCTTTTAACTTTTCAAAATAAAACAATTGAAAATTTATTAAAACAATACTTTAACTTTCTAAATATAGTAATTTTAATAAAAATGCATTAAAATCCTTCAGTTCTTTGTAGAAAATTAACTAATAAATTAAACATACGAAAACATTTCGTGAATCTACAACAATTAGTCTGAATAAGACTATAAAACAAACTACTCTGGCTAGCCAGAAAAATTGCTTAAAACATTATTTTATCAAAAGAAAAAATTTTCATATTATAAAAAAATAATTCAAATTTTGACAAAAAAGTTAAACATGTTTTTTGTTTTAAATTACTTAAAATTATAGTAAAAAATCATAATTTGCTTAAATCAGTTCAATAGTTTAATTATTTCCACAAAGGTTACTGTCTAATCGAAATTTAAACTAAATATGTTTTAAAATATTGAAATATTAATTTGAATTAATAAAAAATTGAGATTTAAATTTTTTAAATAAAACAACATTTATTTAAAAAAAAATAGTTGAAATGTTTCTATACATACAATTTAAATATTGACATAAAACAGTTCTTGGAATTGTACAAAATTCAATTAAAAGTTTGGTAGAAACAGTTGAAACTCGTTCTAAATATAGTAAAAAATTAATTTAAAAAAGAATAGAAATCAAAAAATTGCCTGAAATGTTACTTTTTAAAATCAAAGAATTCAAAATTATCTTAAATTCAAAAGTATGTACATAATTCAATTTTTGAAAGACTTACAATTTTAAATTATTTAAAATTATATTATTAATAAATATAAATTTCATATAAAATCTGATTGAAATTTTGCTTACATCACTTGAATAATTTATTGAAAAGGTTACTTTATTAAAAATTCAAACAGTTAATAACTTAAAATTAAAGAATGCATAGCATTACTGTTTTAAATATTTACATTATTTAAAAAACAATTTAAAATATTTTGAAAAGACGATTGAAAACTTTAAAAATTTTACTTTATTATTTTACAAGAAAAACACTTTGTAATTAAAACACGATATCTTTGTTTTAGCATTATATTTTTTAAAATCACACAGGTTATAGTTTCGACTATAAGCTAGTCATTATCAAACTTCTAGTTTTAGTTTACTTAGTTAAATAAAACTGTACTTTTTTAATATCACACTGAATCCAACAAAATCATAAATTTACTAGGCCACTCAATAACACAACACAATAATAATTTGTAATTTAATCTATACAGAAACCCCACTTTGACAAACACCTTTATTCCATCAAATTCATTACACCCTCTAACATACAAAGAGGCAGAATTCAATTAAATGATTTAACGTACATTATCATTACCCTTACCTACTTTATCTTTTATTTATCCACGAAATAAGCATAATAAAGACGTTGGCATTAATAATGTTTATTCTGAAAATATAGTAGACAATATCATAAATAAATAACAAAAATCAATAATTAAAATCTTTGCTTTACTATGATCAATCTTTAAGTGAAAAAACAAACATAGCGTTTAGAAAACAAAGCTATAAAACTAAGAAAAAATTTAAAAACCTGATATTCAGAATGTATTCAAAACCCATAGACAACTAAAATTAATTTTAGAGAGAGATAAACATCTTTATTGAAGGTAGTCTTACAATATTACGATATAATACATCATTTTTTATGCTGCTTACCTTCTTCATTGGCCATCGACCGATGACCGATGTTCTTTCAGCCATTTATCGTTCGTAATCAATTCTATCTTACGCTAAATAAAATATTACTAAAACGAAAAGTTCTGGTGTTTATAAGCTTAAATGCAGATCAGAAGAAGAAAATTTATATTGGTCAGTTTGGAAGAAATTTTGACATTCGATTAAAAGAACATATGAGCTCCCCACCCACCCTAGATATACATATAATCTTCAATTCCTTATCGTCTCGCTGTTTCCAATAAACCAATAAAATTAATTACAACATTTGAATAAAAGAAATTGACAAAGTAAAATTTGTGAGTGTGTAAATTTATAAATAAATTATATACATGATACGCTTTAAATCAAGCTTAGATAAGATTAGCTATAGAAGGTCATTTATTTTTAAACTTAATGTGCTTTATTTTTTATTACATACAAGGTTTTATTGTTTTTTAAACAAAATTGTCATGTATATGTGGGGTGGGTGGGTGTCCTCAATTTCACCCTTCAATCAGTAAAACATAAGCCAGGGTTTTAATTAAAAATTGTAAAATGTAAAGAAATATATAAAATGGTGATGTGGCCATCATAGTAATTTCCAAAAATGCTTTGAGTAAACAACAACTTCTAGTTTATGAATACCAGAAGCTTTTCAATTCTAGTCTTTAATGATAAAACTTTAAGTTTAAAGTTTCATCTCAAGAAGATTATTCGTTTTTCAGATACAGCGCCCATAGACATTCTAATTCACGAAAACAATACTTTTCCTATAGATTCTATATAGGGAAATAAAAAACAAAGTAATACACATATGTCTCGCAGATTGAGAAAACAGCATTTAACAGGATGAAAATAGATTTATGAAAGAACGAACAATGAATATCCAAAAATATTTGAAACAAAAAAGAAGTGATATAAAGATGCGTACTGCTATTTACACCAGTAATAGGCAAGGCAATGGAAAATGCAAAGCAAAAAATATAGGCAGTTAAAATTGGATACTGAAAAATGGAATTAATAAAGAGGAAAGAGTTATAATTGACTTACTTTACGTTATCTATTAAAAAAAACCTATAAACACTAAATCACTAAATTACAGATGACATGGTGATAATGGCAGAAAAAAAAGAAAACGTATAATGCAACAATAAATAATCAATATGAGAATAAATCTTGAGAAAACGAAGACCATGATAACTTTGCACGAAAAATCCGCACAAAATAATCATCAATTGAAAGAAATTAGAACGAACAAGACGGAAAAATAGAAAAAGATATGAAAGACAAAATATGAAATAAAGCAAACATTATGTAACATAGTGAAAAACACTTTCTTAAACAAAGAAGAAATTACAAAATGTACAAAAACAGAAATAGTTAAAAAAGTTATAAGACCTACCCTGATATACAATAGTGTATCATTGACAATGGTAGAAAAACAAAAACAAAGGATATACAAGATGGCGCAAAAGTAATGTCATAGTTTGAATTGGCTGCCATTTTGTTATAAATGATAAAAATGAACTCTGTTTTCATCAAAAGTTTATTTGAAAGTGTACTATTGGTTACATTACTTGGAAAAAATTATATCGCTCAAATGGCCACCTCTCGAGTTGATGCTTAATCGCGCACCTTTTACGGCATATTGAATTGTTGCTCGCAAACTATCTGGCTCCAAATTAGCGATTTCTTCTTCAATGTTACTTTTCAAGTCTTGCAAAGTTCTTGGTTTGTTGTGCTAAACTCGAGATTTTAAAAACCGCAGAGGAAGAAGTCTGGTGCTGAGATCACCCGACCTGGAAATTGGTGTCTCAAAATCTCCATAATTACCCAAGCTGCGTGAGCGGTTGATCCGTCCTGTTGAAACCAACAATGATCGAGACCCAATGCAGCAACTTGCGGCAAAAACTCGTTTAGCATCTGCCTGTAACGCTGGCCATTATAGGTTACGGCGGTGCCATCGGCGTCTTCAAAAAAATAAAAATCAGTTACTTTTTCACTGCAAATGCCGCACCAAACAGTCACTTTGAGGGTATGCAATGGATCTTCTTGCATTATATGTGGATTCTATGTGCCCCAGAAATGCATATTTTGTTTATTAACATAACCACTTAAGTGGAAATGGGCTTCATCGCTCATTATGAATAAATCCACAATCTTGACGTGTGTATCGCTCCATAGCTTGTTGACAACTAATTCACTATATATCTACATCATAAATGTCAAAGCACATTGACATTTGGTGCCATCTGCAAAAATGCCGGCCAGTTAACTATGACATTACTTTTGCGCCACCTTGTACATTAGGAATGAGCTTCTTGAGAATAATAGAAAACAAAATCAAAAGATACAGGATAAGTAATGAGATATAAGCAGACAAGATCTACAGATAAAATCAATAAATATCGGATTGCTAAGGCTACTTGTCGAAACTCTATAGTAACAATTAAAGAAATACTACTAATCAATATTATTATTTAAGTTTCAGAGACTAATTTTACAGTCAACGGTCTTAGAAAAGGTAGTTTAGATAGAATCTATTTTAACCGTGCCTTTCATATGAAACTTAGGTATATGTATCCATTGAAACTCCATAACACATTAAAATAAAACAACACAGTTGAGAGGGTTTCGCATTTATTATTTAACACTGCAACATGTTTCACCATATAGTGGCTTCATCACTGTATAGTGAAATATATTGCAGTGTTTAATAATAAATCTGTGTTGTTTATTTTTTCAATGAAACCGCTTGCTCTTAACTACTGATAATTAACGGTTAATAATGGAAAAAGTACAATTGACGTTTTTTTTAAATTTGAAATTTAGAATTTTTAATGTTACATTTACATAGACCTCAAAAGTAACAAATATTATTTTTTGTAATTTTAGAAAATTCATCATTAAATTTTTTCATCATATTTTTAAAACACATCAAAATATTTTTCTTTAATAAAATTTTATATTCAGTAGTATCGAACGATCACAGATAACCCAATCAAGTCACCTAAACAAATTTGGCTAATTAAGAAATAATGTAATATTCCTTAAAATATTAACATGGTAAGGTTTAATAGCTATAAAATGGCAGATATTCATACACATTTAATGTTTAAGCCCTAATTATGGATTTTCGCAGTCTTTACTGATTTAACTGATTTAATCATGAAAGTTGTATAGTCTAGAACTAAAGGCTCTGAAAATATGGGTTTTCTTTTGTTACACAAAAAAGTTAGAAATCAGAATCATTATTTAAAAAGAAATCCTAACTGGTAAAAGTTGTACCGTAAAACTATTTACATGTAAATATTTTCAGCTTAAATATTTCGCTGACTATTTCTACACATCTGTACTATTACCCTTAGAAGTTCATTATGGAATGTTTTCTATCACTAAAAATGATTAAAAACTAGGAATTATCATAAAAGTGTATTTACTTACGACACAATAAATTTAAAAATTACAGTTATTAAATATTCCACGCATATTTTCTATAATAAAAGGGTTTATATATCTGATCTACATTTCTCACCCTCTATAAAAATATAGTTTGACCTATATAATTCCATTTGAGAAGGAAAGAACAACAAGTATTCGGGTACAGGATGTGTGCGTACGGGGATACGAGATCCTTTAATGGAAGTAGTTTCTCATGGGTTCCTCCTACAAAGGAGCAAAACAGCACCTGTGGATTTTTCCCACACGTACGTACACTCGTCCGCAGCTGACACAACCCTTCCGCCCCCGTAAATCAATCTCTGCACTTCGCCCTCCGCTCCTAGACTTAAAACATCATTAATCTACAGATTTGAATAGGACGGTCATTAATCAATATTTTTTTTCATTAAACGATAGAATCGTGGTGTAAATGATTGGAAGATAAATCGGTAAAAATAGATAATTTTACATGTAATTAAAGTACAGTTATTGATTTTTTATAATAAAAGAAAAAATATTTTTAATCACACTAGGAAATGCAATCTTAATGCCTTGTAATTTCAAGATTTAATTTATAATAGAAATTAAAGAAAGATAAAAACACTAACAGAATAGTTACATTTTGCACACAATTACATATATAGGAAAAGAAAGCAATACAATCAGAAAAATTTTAAATAAGCTTAAAATAAAAAAAAGCCTTTAAAACAAACAATACCATAGGAAAAATAATTAAAAATAACAAAGACAGAATAAGCAGAACTCAATATAGTGGGGTATATTTGTTAACTTGCAATGACTGCTCTAAAAATTACGTAGGACAAACCGGAAGATCATTTAATGACAGAATAAAAGAACATAAGAAAAACTATGAAAATAATCATTTAATAGAAGAAAACCACCAATTTAACAACCACTTCAGAATACTATATATAGCAGAAAAAGGAAGAAAACTGGATACATAACTTACCATTATTGAACTTATTCTAACACCGGTCCAACCCCACCACCGCACACTTAGTATAAATAGTTTTAAAAGTAAAATTTTTTGTATCATTTCTTCGCTGAAGAAGACACAGTGTGTCGAAACAATTGTCGCGAACAGCAAAATAAAAATAAAATATTTCATTTACGGAAATTTACAAAAGTGATTAAAAGTTAATCTACAAAGACTTTTACATCCAGAAAAGAATTATGGCTGACACGTACATAATTCCGGAAAATATCCAAAGAATATTTACATTTGACACATTCAATCACTAAAGACACAAACTTTAATCTAACAACTATTCTGCTGCTCTGTTCTAATTCAATATTTTCTGAAGTCAAAAGTGATTTGTTCTTGTAGTCTTAATAAGACTCATTTGCTTTTGATTTTACGAAATATTTTCGTGTTTTTTCTAATTATGAGTTAATTTTCTACAACGCAAAGGATTGTTATTATTAGAATAAACCTTGAATTTCACACCTAATAGACTTATATCTGGTGATCTAGGTGATCTATCAAATAAATCCTTATATTTAATGAATTGCTAACTTAGCCAATGGTGAAACATTTTTGAACTATCTTGATTATAACTAAAAAATACATTTTTGCATTTGGGATGGTACTCTAAGACAATTAGATTCATTTACAATATTTTAAATTAGTCTTAAAGGATACAATTTTAATATTATTATGACTAATCCATTGAAGATCAATGAAATTTTTTGCAACAGTAAATCAAGAACATAAAAACCACAGAATTGCGATGTTTATGAATTAAAGTATGGTGACTGTGAGCATACAAACAATTGAAGCATGTTAAATCTAAACCTTCACAATCTATACTTCCTAATTCAGTTCAACATAATGGTATTATAATTAGTGAGGAAGAAGACATTGTGAATTCTTTTGCATCTTTCTTTGGGTTGGTATATAAAAACTCTAGTCACATTACTGTGTCGAATACGGGTGATTCTTATTTAAACTTACATTCTATGCCGGCTATTGGTATATCAGCTATTTTTGAAGAACTTTCCTATCTAAAGCCTAACAATTCTATGGGATCTGATGGATTGCCTCGTATTTTTCTCAAATAGTGTGCGTTTTCACTTTCTCGTCCTCTCTGGATTATTTTTAACGATTCACTGAAATGTGTTAAATTTACCAGTTATTGGAAACACGCACTTATAACCACCATTCATAAAAATAAGAACAAATATTAAAAAGCCCCATTTCCTGTCTCATACTCCGAAGATCTTCAAAAAACTTATATTTCCGAAGCAGTTGATTTTCTAATAGCAGAGCAGCAACACTTTTTCAGACGTTGTTGTTCAACCGCTACCAATTTGTTAATATATATATATATATTTACAGGGTTATTCACGCTATACGGCACGGAATATTGTGGCCAAAATACGTGACTTTCAAAAAGTTTCACTTTGGGGATATATGGGGGTCTATTAGGGCTACTTTTTAAAATTACTTTCATAATATACAGGGTGTCCCAAAAACCCTAAAAGTATCAAATTTGTGTTTTTTTAAATGAAACACCCTGTATTTTATTGCATTTTTGGATCCTTCGATTAAAATAAGTGCATGTTTTAATAAGGTTTTTATTACTTAAACCTTAAGGTTTTTGAAATAATTTGAATTTTGTAAAAATTTAACCTAATTTTCATGTTTCAAATACTTAAAAAGTAATTAAGTTATGCATACCAAATTTACACTGAAATGTAACAAAAGATCATATTTTATTTTCCAAGTATAATAAATTTAACATCTTATACCGGGTGTAAAAAAATTGGAATTAAACAAGTGAGAAATTTAAATGGCTATAACTTCATTTATTTAAATGGAACGCTATATTTATTAATTTATCAGCAAATGCACGTTTTAATTACCTATCGAATGGTAATTATATCTTAAATGTTAAGTCTTCTCGTTTTTATAGAAAACGCCAAAATATTGTTTATTGCACCGTTTTAGTACTTTTTAAGTAAAAATTTTAATGTATCTAGTTTTCCATCGTATTTAAAAACGTAAGATAATTAATTTAGTCTGTTACTTAAGTTTAAAAAGCCTGTCTTTTGTTATAGTTGTGTTATTTTGCGTTTTTGTGTTAGATCGTTACTAATCGTTATTGTTTGAACATCGTTGTTGTATTTAATAGTAAAAAATGAAAATTTACACAGATTTTCTTATACTGTTTTTTTTATAACTGACACTTTCTTTAAATTGGTTTAATAGTCTCTCAAAAATGGCTGGCTTAGGGTGATTTCTTTCGGGAAACCTTTAAGTATAAACTCGACAAGCCAATAAACAATTTTGATGATATTCTCCAAGCATAAAGATAATGCCAATACCCCCTTCTTTTGAGTAAATCTTCATTTTTTACCAAAAAATACAACAGCGATGTTCAAACAATAAGGTTTACTTACGATCTAACACAAAAATGCAAAATAAGACAACTATAACAAAAGACAGGCTTTTTAAACTAAAGTGGCCTACTAAATTAATTATCTGACGTTTTTAAATACCATAGAAAACTAGATACATTAAAATGTTTACTTAAAAAGTACTAAAACGGTACAATAAACAATATTTTGGCGTTTTCTGTAAAAACGAGAAGACTTAACATTTAAGATATAAATACCATTCGAT
>OZ018387.1:83875263-83931330 GCA_963969525.1 Ontholestes murinus
CATTGCCAGTCCTTCATTTTGTGAATAGAAAGTATTGTTAAAAGTGAAATAATTATGGTTAAGAATGACTTGTATGATGGCTAGAAATTCTTTCTTAACTACGGGATTAACATTATTTTTATCTAAGTGGTCTATAATAAGTATAGAAATGAATAATATTTTCAAAACAATCACCCAATTCCGAGATCCACATTCTATAAAAAATTCAGTAGAACTAACACAAAAATTAGCCGAATTAAAGATAGATAATAACTGTAAAATAGTTTCATTTGATGTGTCAAATATGTTTTCCAAAATACCAACAAAAGACTGCATAAAACTTATTATAGACCACTTAGATAAAAATAATGTTAATCCCGTAGTTAAGAAAGAATTTCTAGCCATCATACAAGTCATTCTTAACCATAATTATTTCACTTTTAACAATACTTTCTATTCACAAAATGAAGGACTGGCAATGGGCTCGCCGCTAAGCCCATTATTAGCCGAAATTTTTATGGAAAGCCTAACAAAACAAATACTCAATTCTCCGTTAGGGAAGAAACATATCAACTGGTGGTTCAGATATGTAGACGACATCCTGGCATGTTTCAAAGGAACAGATAGACAAATTAAACAATTTCTTAATTTCATAAACTCCATCCATCCATCAATCAAATTTACAGTAGAATCAGAAACAAACAATTCAATAAATTTTCTCGATCTCACAATTCATAAAATAAATAACCAATTAAATTTTAACATTTATAGAAAACCTACATATACCGACTCCATCATTCCAAACCATTCCCGACACCCTCAAAAACACAAATTAGCCAGTTTCACCTCAATGATTAATAGAGCCCTCAACATTCCTTTAAGTCCTCAAGCCTTTACCAACGAAATCCGCACAATTAAAAATATTGCAATTAATAATGGATACAAAGAAGAGACAATTAATAAATTAATTCATAAATCGGAGATGAAGCGTCTCAGTAAATATTTATATGCAAAAACAGAACCAGACAAAAAAGCATTCAAAGCAATCACTTATTTCGGAATGGTAAGCACTAAAATTAAAAAAGTCCTTGAAAGATGTAACGTCCATATTTGTTTCAAACCCTATAGTAAATTAAGTTCAACTATTTTTAATTGTAAAACTGAAATTGACATCATGAATAAATCCGGAATTTACAAGCTCACTTGTTCCCATTGTAAAAGCGAGTACATCGGCCAATCTGGTCGTAATTTTCGAATTAGATTGAACGAACATAAAAAATCATTTTGTCAGAAAAATAATAATTCAACTTTTGCTAATCACTTGCTGGAAACGAATCACCCTTTTGAAAATGACATTCTTTCGGTAATCCACTTAACGGATAAAGGACGCAAAATGGATTTACTAGAAGCCATGGAAATTTTCAAAGCTAAGAATAATCCGGGAATTTCCCTTCTTAACGACCAGGTAGACCTGATGTACACGCCTCTATTCAACTGCTTAATATAAATATGTTAGACTCCGTAATATTAAACACTTTATGTTTGATAATGACTAGTTGATAGTCGAAACTATAGTCACATGTAATTTGTTAAATAAAAAGTGGTAAAACAAAGTGATCCTGTTTTCTTTCTTCATAAATTATTTATTTAAAAAATGAATGCCATTCATTCTCGAGTGCTTGTTCATCACCATATATATAAAAGATACAAAGCTAATAAACGAATGCATTATTAATCATCATTGAGTGTACATTAATTAATAATACAAATGGTCATGATATAATTACATAAACGAAAAAGTTGCAAAAAATACGTTCTCGACGGCAATAGCGGCCAATTAGCAGTGCAGGAAAATGTCCACAGATGAAAAACTAATTACTCGTTAAGTAACGCATGTAAATCGCTTTTAAATATCAAGGTAGCTGCGCCAATTTTTTTCCTGCATTCTGTGCAAATAACCATTCTGAGACTAACACAATAAAACGCCGATTTGCATTTACATGCAAATTGCCACTTCCTAAGCAATTACTTAGGAGATTCGTCCGATAGCGATGATAACAAATCTAGAATTTGCATCGGCATTACACGCATTTCCATCTGAACGCCTATAAATTGTGTTAACTACAGTTAATATAATGAATTTATAGGTTAACGGATCGAAGGCGTTGTTTTTTCGATTCGCCGGGTGATACAGTATTTCATCTGCGCGGAGATTCCTGCGGCGCGGTTTTAACAGATTCCGCGCCCGTAGGTATTTGCAAAAATCTGTGCCGCAATTAGTTTCGAATTTGAATAGCAAATGTCGAGTTATTTACGTTACGTGCGGAATGCTGGTATGTGCATGCAATCGTTTATTAAAAATCTGCGGGGTTTTGTAAAGATTCTGAAACATTTTGTAAGCCTTCAGCAAATTAAACTGTATTAAGATATTTCCTTGATCATGTTTAATAAGGTCATCGCAGTTTCTATCAATGTCTGTGTAAGTTAAAGCTTGTAAATTGATTTTTTCGAATTCCTGGATTAAAATTTGTTAATGAGATTATGAAGAGCCGTTCTTGGAAAGCCCAGTTTTCGGTGGTTGGTCCACCTTATCAGGGAAACCAGTGCAGCGTTTAGAAAATAGATGAAGATGAAGTCCATAGTTACAACCGTTTTCCTATCTTAAACTGCACTACCCTAACAAAATCCGTCCGTAGCTGTTAACAGGAAACATTTAACATTCATTACTCCTATTTCACTCTTGACTTCTACAATAAATACTCTTGTGGTATTTAGAGACTCAAACATAAATAAATGTAGTATCCTTCATCGCGAAAGAGCACAGTGCCAGATTTTAATCATCCGTTCAGAACGAGACACGAGAAGAATCGCTTGTTATGGTGGCGTGTCCAATCATCGCACCTCATATGGAGTGCGGTACGCATTGTTTTGTTTGAAAATCCAGAACCTACCTTTTGCAGAGGTCGGATGTGTGCGATGGCGGACGGTCTCCGGTGTCCGTTAGATCGGATTTATTTTCGTTTGCGGCAACCGACCTTGGATGGCTCGCGTTTACCGGAGAGATTAACGGTGCATCATTTCATTTGTTTATCCGGCCAACCTGGTAACTGTTTTAAAAAATGGAAATTTCGGTTTCACTATTTCATCAAGTGAAAAGGTATTCGAGATGTTGATGGTCTTTATAGCAAGGGTGCTTTATTTAAATATAAAAGAGAAGATTAATGTTTCTTTCATGACTTGTGTTTACGAAAATTCATTATTTACTTAGATAATTTTGCATGGTTATTATTTTCAATATGTATAAATAAAAATTGGGAAAGATTAAAACGGATAATTGTAAAGATTAGATTTTCTATAAATAATTTAAATACTTTAATTTGTATTTATGGACTAAGAATAATTCGGATTATTAAAACATTAAGTAATCTTCACATGTAATTTCATATATTTCAAATAAGTCTAGAATTTCTATGGTCTACTAATTTTTTAAATAAATTATATTCAAATCATTTGTTAAAAGATCTAAAGGATTGAAGATACCATTAGTATTATCAAATAATATTATTTATAATGATCAAAGATTTTGTAAGAACTATCCCTATAAGTTAAAAAAGAGCAGTTGTTTAGTAATTATTTTCTTTTATTCATTGGAACTAATCATTTAAGCACTTTTTTGCTAAATTCAGTTTTGATTAATTTTTAAATATATTTATTAAGATTTTGGCCAAGGCTGTAGAATGCGTAGACCAAAAATTCTAAAATATTTTGTTAAAAACAAAATTGAATATTTTAATGTAAGAGCAGTTTGCTTACTTTTGGTAAAAATAGTTGGTTACTAATATGCCATGCGTCAAAGACGGTATTTTATATAAATATTGATGTCTTCTATTTTAAAATATTTTGAACATAGATTTCCTTTACAAAGATTAATTTACGTGTGACAAATTAGAATGTGTTAATAGTAGTAACATATATTTATTGACAAATTTTGTACATATTTACATTGGAATAATGTAAAAGAATGAATGAGGTGTTAATGTATTAATTTGTCAAAAGGCTATCGACCAGAGGTCTTTCTGCCTTGTGTTAATATTAATTGAAATTTCTTAAAAATTCAGTTTCTTAAAGTTTGTTGCCTTTGTTAAAATAAAAATTAGTAGCCAATATCTACACCTATCAACTTGAAAGCCAAAAACCCACCGTTGTATTCATAAGCATTCAAAAATCCATAATCAATGTAATTTTACTTCAAGATCACTTTTATTTCTTAACCTTTCCCCATCATATTATTATCTGGATGAAAAATTTATTTGATACTTGATCTGCCAAAATTAAAATGCATTAATAACGTATATTCGCTGTTTATATTCTACTGAGCCACCGTCGCTGCTATTCCAGGAGGTAGGTTGCTGCCCCATGTACGAGGAGTTCTGGATCTGGATTGAGTTTGCCAAGGGTGATCAAATCATTGACCAGAGCACTTAGGCCTCACTAGGCCCGTTGTGCCCCCTTGACTGGGACAGCCCTGCGTTGTTCTATCACTCATTTAGCCACCCAAGGTGGCGAGCAAAGGACAGCACAACGCTTGGAGGGTTATCCCTTATGTTGGCCATGTTCGGCCAGAGCTCCCCTAGCAAGGACTCTCTAAGGTGGGCGAGAGCCGGGCAGGTGTTTAACACCTGTTCCACAGTCTTGTCCTCTTCTTCACATGCTCTACATAAGGGGGTTTCCACCAGTCCCATAGTAAACAAGTGTTTCCTTAGCTGACAGTGACCCGTAAGGATACCTGTGATAAGACGCAGATTCCCCCGGGGTAGTCGCAAATAATATTCAGCTGTTTTCAGATTGGGTGAGCGTATTGCTACCTTGGCCTGTCTGCAGCCTGAGGTGTTGTCCCAACGTTGTTTGTACGAGGAGTTACCGCCGCTTCGAGGCCAGCCTATTCGCCAGCGTCAACAATTAAGATAAAGTGCCTTTACATAGTTAATTATTTATTAGAACCTTGTATCAGCTTCGCTACCCTTTTCATAATTTGCCATTTTTTTAATATTGGTACTATATACATTTTTTGTATTACTCAAAAAGACAAGAATACAATTACCTAATTGTAACGACACTATCCTCACCATTTTGGACAAAATATTTAACAGATTTCTCGCTGTCTGATTATCATAAATTAGAACAAGTTTGTCTATTCAATTTTACGGCCACCACCTATCAACTACTGAAATACCTAAATCTACAAATAACGTTCATAAGCGTGCTGAAGGCCCTAGATCTACCTGACCTAACTGTCTAAAGAGCTATTATAATATTCAGAACCCTGTAAAATCTCTATTATTCCATTCATGCCACCTTCAAACAGTTCAATACATCGTTTCTCATTATTTAAAAAAGCCAAACTGGAAGTGTCTCCTTTTCAATTTCGCCTGCTTTTTCAGACTCAGTCGCCAATAGGTCGTTCTTAACGTTCATGCAGCTCTCAAGCACCAAAGCATTGCTTATTTGATCCTCTTTACTGTACTACCAGACCAAGGAACAACTTTACTAATTTTGTTCCTCTGTCCAGTATAGTGCCTGCATCATTTTAAACATCTCTTTGCCGCATATATTCTTCTACATACTACCTTCGTACCCTGCCTGAGTTTGAAGTACTTTAACACTTTTTACTTCACTGGCCATTGTCGCAATTTAGGCAACTGCCATGTGTGCAATTCCAACCGATCAGCTGCCCGCTATTTAGCCCTCATGGGCCGCGGTCGTTACTTTACGCCTCGAAGGTCAAGATAGAGGTCCGTTCCCATCGACATCCACCATCAGGTCGAAATATTCATGATTAAAATCTTCTGAATCACAATAACTTGTTTCCCACATCAGTTTTTCGTCTCATGTAACTCATGTCGCAAAGGTTTGAGTAATCGCCTTCGATTTTACAAGTATCACGACCTTATAACCATCCAGAAAACTAAACGTCTTCGCCACGATCATGTAAATATAGATCCAACTCATTTTCTCATGGTAAATCAAGTCACTTTTCGTACACATATACACATTTGCCCGCCAAAGAGTAACAGTATTTCAGTCACAATATACTCGCAAATACAGACTTCTATCGGTCTAACCATATCAACTTGTTCTTCTTCTTTGAGTGCTCTCCTCTCAGAGGAGGTTGGCGACCATCTGTTTATACTCAGTATCAGTGTGCAAGCATGCCTAATTCCGAACCATTACCCGAGGCAACAGCTAATGTGTATTTCTGGTTGCATCGTTCTTGCTACATCGGCCACTAAGTCGTTCATCCGGACAATTTAGACTACCTGCTCAGAAAGTATGGAAATCCGGCGTCAGCTAACACTCTTCACTTTTATCCGTCTAGCTCATCCATCAGAGTACCTTCATCGCCGTTTAATTTGCAGATCTATTCAATATGTCGGATTGTCTAGCCTCGCCCATGCTATCCTTCACGAAGATATAGCGCAACTTTCAGAGCCAATTCTAGTGCCTTACCAACCTCAAATGACATCCGCTGAGGGGCACGCGTAGATTTGTTTGAAGCCTCAAACACTCGGCATCAATTCTTGAAATACTGTGTTGCACTACCATTGGTCGAATTCCTTATACCGTCGCCTTTCATCAACTCCATCCGTCTCAAGGTACGATTGTAACGTCAACCGAAATTGAATGATGCCTTTCATGACTTCATGCAGAATTAACTGGACAGTTGTGTTTTACTACATCAATTATCGTCCAAATATTCCTCCAAATAAGATCCGCTTCTTTCTAATGCTTTATGTAATATCTCCTCTAATCTTCACAAACCTCAACCTCTTTGGAAAATGCGTAAATGGCTCCTAATTCGTTCGTAATTTTATATATGTATGTCTCCTGCTCTAAATTGTTAAGTTAAGTTTATACATTTATATAGATTGTTAGAATATTTCTCAAAGTGGACATGCAAAGCAAAATAAATAAATAAATAAATAAATAAAATATGGTGAATGTATTATTTTGAATAGTCTTTTGGTATGTTACAAAAGTTCAATCAATGTATTTAACAATGTTACTGCTCTTAGGTCAAACAAACCACAATTTAAGTATTACTGATGAAGATTTAAATTAATTTACACTTGGTTTGTTTCACAATTTTTCTATATTTACTCGACTTGTTTCACTTTTTAAGGCACTCTTGAGAGTTATAGGAAAATTGTGAAACAACCCAAGTGTAATATAATTTAAACCTTCATTAGTAATAGTTAGTAATTTGAATCGTTTATAAGTTTATACTTGAAAAAATGCATTGCCTTTAGCAATTTATCTTTGAAATAAAGTAGCGTTATTGTGCAATCACATTTTATTAAATACTTCATCAGGAGGACACAAAATGTCTTCTTCCTGATGAAGTATTGTTAAAAAAATTGTGATGGCACAATAACACCACTTGATTTCAAAGATCAATTATTGAAGATAATGCAATTTTTTAAGTATATGTTTACATTCAGGCATGGTGCATGTAACTATAACTCTGTTTATATTCAATCAGTTATTCCAAAAGTGTTGACCAGATGATCACCAAAAAGTTGTATTGGGTTCTATCCAGCATTATTATGGAAATTAAAGTGAATTTCAATCCAAGAAGTCAACTCAAATAATTGATCTACCACATCTATCTACCTATCAGACGCCTTTGAGAATGGCAAACAAGTTGTTTCAGTTTATATTGATATGATAATGACTATATAATATCAAAACTCAAATCGTATTGTGTTCTTTAGAAATATATTTCTGTATCTACATGTTATATAACATTTTTTAATAATTATTGGTGGTTAAAACATAGTTATTTTTCACGCACCTTAAAGCTCGAAAGATTGATTGATTAAAATATGAGTTATTTATTTAATACAGATTAAATCTACTTACGCGATTGAATGAAAATTAAATAAAACCATTTGTAAAAATAATTCAATGTTTTTTATTAAATAATTGTTTAATAACTCGTTATATGCTAACCCTAAGTAAAATTAATGTTAAGATTATTCGTTATGAACGACTATCACCGCTTATTCGGCAAATACGCTTGAGCTCCATAAGTTGGACCATTCCGTGGACAAGGTAAACGTGTAAACGCAGTTCAAGAATCTTCTAATCCTTGCACGAAGAGATCCATACTTTCCCAGACTGCTCGAATCGTCGATCCTCCTAGAAGGATAGGTGTAATGTGGCGCGTGTTCACCGCTGTTGTATATTTTTAGAAATCACTTCATCAAGGCGTACACATCGTTTTCCTTGCCTTCACGTCACGTCACGTGTTGCCCCGTTGAAGAATGACGACTTCCCTTGTTTGCAGCCTTGTAGTACTCATCTTGTCGCCAAAATAACTCTCCAGCCTCACCATTCGCCACCTTTTCGCCTTTATCAATTTCTGGATAGCAAGAGAATCATATCACTTGTATATGCACACGCTGCAGTGATGAGCGCCACTACGGGGATGAGCTCGTCTTCGCGGTATGGTCATTGCTACATACTTGGAAGGAGGTATTAGTTAACGTTGAGTATAAGGCAGTAGAAAAACAAAGCAAGTCTGAGGCTTTTAAGCTTTTTTTTAACGGATCATACATTTTTGAAATGTCTAATAAGATACTCTCTTTATTAGTCGACAAGTATTCATTGTAAATACTTTGAAGGAAAGCGAATCTTATATCGGGTGCTAAATAATACCTAATGAATTAATTAATTAGATAATTTCAACTGATAATTTGTTTTCCGGACGAAATTCGTTTGTAGGTAAGGCAGTAAGGCTATGTTGTTGCTGTATCATTTTTAAACATTAAAACCACCTTTTTTCGATGTAATTATCAAGTCCGTCTGAAGTCTCAAACCACTTTGCAAATACTGAAAAGCACGTTGTTTACAAAGTGTACTTTATTAATGTATTAATATAAATAACCTAACAGTAATAACTCATGTCATTAAACATGTCTAATAAAAGACTAATATATGCTTTATTCAAGCATTAAAAATATAAAAAGATAGATTTAGTGAAGAGAACTCCGCCCGTCCTCCTTTCGACACAGATTTTGAGTATATTTATATATTGTATATTATAAATTTTGTACTATTTTATTAGATAATAGAAAGATATTAATAAATAAGTAATTGTGGACGCTTTCACTTCGTGATACATTTTGATAATTCAAAATAAGTAAAACAATTAACTTTGTTGGTATCACTTCTTAAATAAATAAACGCCTCAAACACTTCTAGTTGCTTTTCAGCTTCATCAATTGCCAGTTGGTTTACTGTCCTGATTGTCATGAATGGGGCAGCTTTTGTTTCATATGTTACAGGACTTAGTTGATATTCTTGCAGCGGTTCTAGTTTAATCATTGGTTCTTCGATAACCTTAATCGGTTGATACATTGTTTTAATCTCTGCACTTAACACTATATTAAGTTGCTGACATCGAAGTCATATGCCAATGATGTGATTTTGCAACTGCAGTTGTTTCTAGGATGCCTCGAATACGACTCATAACTATTTTCTTTGAACACAGCATATTGTGGAATATAGTATAGCTGAAATGCTTGATTTTTTAGCGGTTTTATATGGCCCAGTTCAATATTCGCTTGTAAAAAATTTTAATTTTCTACGTTAAGTTCACTAATTTTTGCTGCCGTTTTTTTCTACTGGATAAAGCTGATTATTGCTCCAATCGTTGGCGGTCTTGTAATTACTTTCAAAATATGAATAATGGCGTACGCGAACATAGGACGTCCGTGTCAGAAAGTGATCTAAATTGCTCAAATATTACTTTAAAAAGTGTTGATTATATCTGCGGGGCCTGTAAAGAGCCGCTACTAACCGAGGAATGTCAGTGCATCGTGTGCGATTTACATTTTCACGAGTATTGCCTAAAATCTGAAGAAAAATTTGGTATCGTCGCATGCAACAAATGTGAGAAGAATGGAATTCAAAAAATCAGCCTCCAGGTGCTCATCATGCTTAAAGGAGAAATTAAAGGACTAAAACAAAAACTGGATAAGCAAGGTGAGGACCTTAATAACAAAAATTTAATAATAGAAGGATTAACCTCAAAAATTGAAAAGTTGGAAAAAAACATAAACAAACAGAAAAGTTCGATTTCAAATTTTAAAGTAGAGGAACCTGTTACTATCGCGCCATCTGATACAGAGGGAAATAAACAATTTTCTTATAAGTCAACATATTCTAATGCAATAAATGTAGGCAAACCTAGTGACACCCAATTAAGGCAACGGGTACCCAAGCAATCGCATGCGTCCTCATCGTCGACTGGGGGAGCGCAAGTGGAAGCAAATTCGGCAGAAATCAACAAGGAAAATAAAGCCCGCGAAACGAATAAATGGACAACAGTGATAGATAGAAAGAAACGACGAACTACGCGAATATATGGAATAGGAGAAACCAGTGTGCTCAAAGGCTCAGTCAAATATTACCATTATCACATATTTCATTTGGAAGCCAGCACAACAAGCGAACAGCTTTTAAATTACTTGAAAAACAATATGGGAATACAAGGAGCAAAATACGAGAAAATGGAGGCCAAGTATCCAAATGAATATTCCTCCTACAAAGTTTCAGTACCAAACATGTATGCTGAAAAAATGTTGGATCCTAATGCATGGCCACAAAACGTTGGAGTGGGCCGTTTTTTATTCAACATCAACAATCGGACCCAAAACAAAAATCTATCAGCGCCTACGAATTAAAACACAAAAATAAAATGAGTATCATTCATAATAACATAAGATCTATCTATAAAAAAACAATTCTTATTGATAAAATGGTGGAGGAACATCCAGAATGCAAAATTCTAGCGGTAACGGAGCATTGGCAGAGTGCACAGAATCTGGAATGTAATAATATCCAAGAATTTAGACTTGCAACCTACTTCTCAAGAAAACCCCACGGAAACAAACAAACCGCATATGGTGGATCGGCACTTTTCGTACGTCAGTCATTCTTCTACAAAGTACGACTAGATATAAATGCGCTGTCCCAAGAGGGAGTGTTTGAATCTGTTGCCATTGAGTGGTCATCAGGCGAAACTACATTTATTTGTGTCGTAGTATATAGAGCGCCTGATTCGAATATAAATTTATTTCTTTATAAATTAGATAAATTACTTACTGTTCTATTTAACTCGAATTCGATATTTTTTATTGTTGGAGACTTTAACATAGATATAAGTAGGAATTACTCATATAAAACGATGTTTGTTAACTTACTTGATACTTATGCTATTAATATAACAATCAAAGATGCTACAAGATACTCAAAAGGTTCAAGCACAGTAATTGATAATATCCTAACAAATTTAAGTACAGGATATTCTTCCACGGTATTTGATTCATACATATCTGATTACTGTGCACAAAAGATTACGTTCTCATGTAATCTTAATCGTGCAAATGATACATATAAATTTGTTCGCATCCATAACTCAGAAAATTTGAAAAACTTTAAAACGTTATTAACAAACCAAGATTGGACAGCGGTATACTCTACTAACGACGTAAATAATGCTTACGAAATATTCATTGCTATTATATTGAATTATTTCAATCGATGTTTCCCACTGAAAAAAGTAAAAAAAAGTAGATTAAAAATTTAAACACACATTGTCCAGATCTAATAAAATGCAAGGAAACTCTTGATATTCTATCAGTAATATCAAAAATAAACCCCGAATACAGAGATATTTTTAATGATTAAAATAATATTTATAATAATTTATTGCGGGAAAAGAAAAAAAACTTACTCACTCATAAAATTGCAACTAGTGATAATATAAATAAAACTTCGTGGAGCATAATTCAAAATTTGGTAACAAATAAAAAAAGTAATGTAACCTTACCCTCAAAAAATCACCAAGAACTTGCAAATGAATTTAATAATTATTTTACAGGGTTATTAAAATTATGACACTTGTTGCGTTCCATGTTTTTATTGGCAGTTCCCTGACACGTGTTTCGAGTTTTTACACTCATTATCAAAGGAGTACAAACTTAATACTAAAGTAGAAGGTGTAACATTACAATATATATACAAAAATTACATTATTAGGTGTCCCCCCGCTGCGACTTCCTGGTGGTTGTTTACGACTGTTTTGCCCTCTTTAATTTCGCGTTTAATTTCTAATCCCTCTAATAGGTTCAGTTTAAGTCCGATACACATCCAAGAAAAGGGACAACAACAAGATCTATTTAGTGATTACGAATTACAGATTTTTTTAATGAGTGTCAAATTTTTCATCCCATGCAGCATGGTTTTATGTCTGGAAAGGGAATAAATACAGCATTATTTGAATTCACAAGCAGAATATTCCCTGGAAAAAAAAAATACCTTTGGCAATGTACCTGGACTTGACGAAAGCATTCGACAGCATAGATCACAGCTTATTACTCAATAAATTATACAGATATGGATTGAGGGGTACAGCATATAGTCTAATTAAATCTTATTTAACAAATCGTTTAAAAATTGCTAAAGTTGGAACTTTTAAATCAGAACCTTTACTTATAAGTACGGGCATCCCACAAGGAAGTATTCTAGGCCCATTGCTTTTCAACATATATATTAATGATCTATTTGACACGGTGGATCAAACTACATGTTTGGTTGAAAGTTATGCGGATGACACAACAAGCCTAGTTAGTGGTAAAACTATGATTGAGGTCATAAACAAAGAAATTAACATTTACACGTCTTTAAAAACATGGTTTATCGAAAATAAATTTTTGTTAAATAACAAAAAAACAAATGCAATGTTCTTCAAAACAAATAAATCGGTATTTGATGGACCAACTATCATAAGTCTAGGAGAGGACGATATAGAAATAACGGATCATGTAAAGTTATTAGGTGTTATAATTGACGAAGAATTAAATTGGAAACAACATGTGGAGTACATTGAAAAAAAGTTGTATACAGTCTGCTACATGATACGGTCGTTAAAAAATATTGTTACCGAGAATATATTGCGATTATTATACCATTCTCTTTTTGAGAGTAAAATGAGATTCGGTTTAATATTTTTTGGAAATAGCGTCCATAGTTACAAGATTTTCTTGTGTCAAAAGCAAGCAGTCAGATTAATTTTAAACTTAGATTATAGGGCTTCGTGTCGTGGAATGTTTAAACGTGTCAACATCCTAACATTTACTGCGCTATTTGTGTACGAAATATTAATTTTTCATCAAAAAAATTTCAACGAATTTAAGTACTCACATAATTATCAAACAAGAAATTATGGTAGTTACGCTTTGCCTATTCATAGATTGAACAGTACACAAAAAAGTTCTTCATACAGTGCTATGAAACTGTGGAACAATTTACCTGCAGATATAAAGGAAGCAAGAAACATTTATTTGATTTATTTATTATTTGAATCTAAACTGTACGCATATTTATGTGAAAAAGAACCGTATAGCATGGCAGAGTATGAATCACGCTAAATAATATAGATTTGTAATATATTGTATTGTAGATTTAATTTTTATTTCTTCCATATTTCCTGTAATTTTGACGCTTTGCATTTTTGTTACTGTGTGATTTTTGCTTAACTGTATAGATGTCATGTAGTGTCAATTATTGTAATAAAGAAAATTATTATTATTATTAAAAAACGATATATGTACCATCTGTTCCTCGCCATATTGTTGTTTGTAGTATTGTGTATATTTCTTTGTCTTTTTCAGTCCTTTAATTTAGATTAGTATAGTTTATTGACAAGATCTATTTAGTGATGAAGAATTAAGTAGCTTCTCTAATTGTTTGTGTTTTATTATTGGCCCAGAAACTATCCATCCCAACTCTATGTTCTTCTTCATTACTTCTAGTATAGTTTGACTGTAATTCCTTGTTCTTAGTAAAATGTCTATACGTCCAATTCAGAATTTCAATCGGCAAAATGATATTCTTTAAATTCATCTCGTACATGATGTGAAAATGATGTCAATGGGTGTTACTTAGTGAGTTTTACTAAATTATAGAGTTGAACTCTTAATTTTAAAAATATAAAAATTGGTGGTGGCAGATGACCATGCAGTCGACCCAAGAACAAGAAACTTTTGATTTAAACTCCTTTCTTCCATATGAGAGATGACAACTTATTTTCGTAGCGAATATTTGTTTTTCGTTGTTACCAATTCCAGAAATTGTGTTGTGGGATTGTTGTCGATGTAAACTTAATACTTGAGCTGCATGTTCCGTTATACAGGAGCTTTATAAACCTTGATAAAGTAATAATCTGCCTACGAGTTTTGTTCTCTAATATGTTATCAGTTTGTGGGTCTTCAATTTAAGGACCTATTGTATGAAAATTGGTTGATCTAATGTGTTGTTGTGGTCTGTGCTGACCAGGACAAAAATTTCTGCATTGGCGACGTTTGTAGACGGGCCTCTGTACTCAATAATGATTCAGGTGTTGTGTAGTATGATAGTAGCCATTACACGCGTGGCAATGCAAGGCCAGGTAAGAAGTGGCGGTAAAGGCAGAGTGGACTAGGCGGTTGATACCAAACATTTAGCCGTGGGAGTGGTGCAAACACGGCGAACTTGACCACTTCTTGGTTCAGCTTCAATCGGGCCACGGTTGTTTTGCGTCGTATCTAGCCAGGATTTGTAAAGAACCATGCCCAAAGTGCGATCACTGCGACGCGGAGAGTCCACCTCCCAAACACACCCTTGTGGAGTGCAGTGCGTGGTGCGCTCCAGCGCTAACACAGTGGCTTGATGCTGGAGAGTGAAGATAAGTGTATTGTGATGGAGCCGTTCGCCAACGCGGTGCTTCGCCATAAGGACACCTTCATGAGACGCAAGCCGACGGGAGAGATAACAGAAGATTGACACAGCAGTAGCGGGCAGCCAGGGTATCAGCTGTGAAATGCGCGGACGAACCACTGGTACCTGGTAGCAAGAGTGAAAGGAGGTTTAGTGGGTAGGGCTTATTCAACCCATGATATATTTCACATCATTTGCTATTTTTAGATGCGTTGGCAGAACACTGATTAGTTTTATTCTATTCTTTAGTGTCTTTAGATAGTAAATGTTTCTTTAAGGAGATCTAGCTCTGTAACTTTGTGGGGGTTTTAGTTACTGATCGAATAGTAGATTGGTTTTGCCGCCACAACCATATCGGACCCGATTGTGTCGTATTCCCTGTTATCCTATAACTGTAAGCATTCTTTTGTGTGGTTCTAAAGGCTCTTCAGCTGCCCCGTTGACTAATATTTGGATAGTTCAATTGTTTGTTAACCAAAGTTTTGCCAGATTTCATATCCTCCATTGAAATGGCAGTGTTCCATTCTGATGTGACTGTTCGCTGGTGTGTTCGGATACCTTCATATTTTCAAGGAGTGCTTTAGCGACCCCATTTTGCTTAAAAAAACACAGCTTCAAATTCATCAAGTTTGAAAGGTTGACCTGTTTCCAATAATTTTGATGTCAAAGTCATCTTTTTGCATTGTGTGTCCTGTTTGTTGAGGATCGTATCGTATCTTTGAAGAGTCTTCAATTGTCCAGTTAGTGGTAAGTCGAAGTATCTGCATGTATCTTTGTACCATCTTCTTAAAGAACCTTTGCGCATGATATGGGTTTTTAGGGAGCAATTCTCGGCTTGTACCATGACTAAAGTATGTTAGGATCCGCAATGAATTTGCCGCAGATATGTGGTGTAGACGAAACGTATTGTCCAGTTAGTGGTCATCTTCGACGTAATGTGGAAGTATATGTTTAGTTAAGCTTCTCGTGCGGAATTTAACTCAGGTCGTAAATCCAAGAAAAAATGGTTCTCGTGCAGAGATAGTAGAGAATGTGTTCCTCGGAGCGGTGTATTTATTTTCGGTTACTTATGGTTTGTCAAAATTTATTTTTTGGTTTAATTAGTTTTTAAGCATATGTAAACATATTAAAAGTATAAAATTCCAAAATTTCAAATGCTATACAGGGTAACTGACGAAAAACCTTTGGTGCTGTATCTCGCTTATTTTTGATCCGATTTGAATAAATAAAACATCAAATTAAATGATTTTTAAAAGACTTTAATATGAACTGTACTGATATTTTTTTCTTGCATCCAGTTTTTGACAAAAAACGATCAACTTTTTTTTTTCAAATTGCACTGTATATATATTTTGTACTGATCCGCAAGGAGATTTTTTTCTGAATCTAAATTTGTAAACGATTTTATCCATTCATCAAACCAAAGTCGAGAAATTGAGGATTAAAAAAAAATTAAAAATCAAATACCCATAGTAAACAATATACAGAGCCTATTCCAAATTTCAAAAGTGACAGTGTCAGTCATTGGTACAATACTGGAATGATTTTTAATAATTTCATAATAAAAATGTTGCAAGATTTCAAAAACTGAAAAACGATTTCTGTAGAAGCACAAAATTCTAGTACAGTGTTTGAAATATTGCAACATTTTAATTATGAAATAATTAAAAATCGTTGCAGTATTGTATCAATGGCTGTCACTGTTACTTTTGACATTTAAAATAGGGTCTGTATATTGTTTACAATGGATACTTGACTTTTTATTTATTTTTTTAATCCTCAATTTCTCGACTTAAGTTTGATGTATGGATAAATTTGTCTACAATTTTATATTCAGAAAAAAATCTCCTTGCGAATCAATAAAAATATATATACAGTGCAATTTAAAAAAAAAATGTTGATCGTATTTTGTCAAAAACTGGGTGCGAGAAAAAATAACAGTTCAGATCCTATTAAAGTCTTTTAAAAATGGTTTAATTTGATGTTTTATTTATTAAAATAGTTCTATTGAAAGTAGTGATATTTTTGAAGATTTAATTATTTTAATGATAAACAACTTTGTATTTAAGAAGCTTCTATGGCTTTTAATTAGAAAGTTACTAATATCTTATTTAAATATTTGCATAAATTATATTTGAGGCATGAGAAGACTTAAAGGATTTGTTTACCGAGCTATATATAAGTAGTTCTATAGCTTTATTTGGTGAATAATAAATTACTGGTTGAGAATTAGTGTTTTACATTGTTGTAGTATATTTTATTAATCTCATTCTTAAATTTGTGTGAGATAAAATTAAAAATTATTGCTCATTTATTTATTGTTATTTATTACACTAATAAATATTATTTAATATTATATAATATTGTGAAAGAGTAAATAATATACATTTTTATTTTTATTTCAATAAAAATACCCCAAGTTTCTATTATAGCTCCTGTGATGCCTAAACCTAATGAATATATGGTGTAAATTACTTTAACTAGACTCATATAAAATAAATACGACTAATTATTTCTTATCTCGATGTTAGTGCCTCCACATCTACAACAAATTTAACATATAAGTCTTGTTATATATAGTACAAATATAGGCGATGAAAATTATCATAACACGTATAATAAGAAATAATTTTAACAATTTTAAAATTGCACGCTCAATTAATTAATAAACTCGTTATTTGTAAACCAAGTCCATTTACGAGTCCGTAACGAGACCACCCCGCACTGGAATATAAATTAAGGAGCAGAGCGACTCTCGATAAATGGCGACTCATCAATAATTCATAAATAATCTATTATCTCGCGGTGAGATGGTGTAAAAAGTGTATCGACTGCGTGCATAAAATTTAAAAAAAAAGATCATATTTTATTTATGATTCCCACGCTAGAATCCGATCCAGATCCAGGGGGTTGATTGTGTGCCGAGCAGGTATAGGCAAGCACTTATGGTGTTAATGCAGCGTGGAAACCACCCTCGCATGTGTCCATCTGGATCCGTGCGAAATCGGGAAGAGGATTTCGCACATCTGGATGACCACAAAAAAAAACAGATCTTTTATGTATTTTTTTAAAATTGCATTATATAAACGATCAGAAATTTAAATTGTAATTTAAAAATACGATAGCTTCAAAGAAATATTTTTCTAATTCTATTTAATTACTACCAAGTAATGAAAGTTTAAAGTTTATGATACAAATATAAATTTTCGAGCTTTTTGAAGATCATGGATGATAAAAAATAACTGATTCTTTATTTTGAAATAAAACAACACAATTAAGAGGGTTTCTAATTTACTTTTGAATACTGAACATGTTTCACTACACAGTAGCTTCATCAGACAGATGAATTCCTTATTTAGTTATCTCTAATAAAAATAACAATAATAAGGTTTAGCTTTAATAGCATTATGTATTAACTTTTAAATTATTTATATATTTCCTATCTATCATATACAGTAAAAAAAAACATTTTACTTACTCATAGCAGTATTACGTTTCATTTTTCAGATTGGAAAAAATATATAATGAAATATTATCATTAAATTAAAACCATATAATTTATTTAGCAGATGGCAAACGCAAAACTAAAAAAACCGGCCAGTATTTCAAAATAAATTTTATTTAGTGTTCGCATGACCGCCATAAATAAACCAATAGAAAATTATCGAATTATTCATAGATTTTATCCATGGCCAACGAGAGTCATTGGCCCCGCGACCAGATTTGCTTTTTTAATTAGTTGAAAATTGTGACGCTAGATCGCATTAAACGGGTTCGCCGATCGCTGATGAGCGGCGCGTGTAATTTCTGATAATCAAACGCAAAATCAAAATGTACGGCAGGGGAAAAAAAAAACTCGTGAGAATCGAAATTGGCAAGACGGAGCTGATCGTCCGTGGCGTGGGAAAATGCGCGGCCCGGTGGATGGTAATTAACCAGAGAAAAATATCCATCTGAGCTTCCGCTAATTAGATTACGAATTCCTTTTTTCGTTGTCGTAATAGGAACCAGAAGTTTAATTTTCAATTAAGAGATAACCTTGGGCGGAATTAATTCATGCAGTTCAAGGTGAGCCTTAATTTAATGAAATCAAAAGCGCCAAATGTATTTTTTTATATATAATGGATGCTGGGAAGTGCTTGTGGGGAATTTTAGAAATAATAGAATGGAGAAATTTCAATAAACTAAAATATTGTTGCGTTTTGCTACCAATTTCCCTCTTTAACGATATTTCGTCCTAAAATTAATTATCTAAGAGTCTATGACAAATTAAGCTTTGGGATCCTTCATCTCACTTAGATTAGGACTGCATATCAAAATATCTACCTCAGTATTGGTCAAAATGATATCAAACATGCCCCTGATCATTTGCAAGTCCTGTTAGTCCAGTACACAAGATGATTTTAGAACAAGAAACTCCATGACTTTTTTCTGTTGAATTCATATCCACACTGTTGTTGAGAGACATAAAATTTCATAGGTTAGCTTTTCATAAGAATACATTTTTGTTAATAGATAATAATTTGCTATTTGAAGGGTCCAATGCAAAAAACAACCAAATCCACTGTTATAAAATTTTGAATATAGGAAGTTATAGTCGCAGCCACACATAACGTATACACGTTGTCCCCTGAAATTTTGAATATGAGTAATGTAATGTGTTTGTATTGTATCTTGATTATTATTATTGGTTGTCATGGTTGTTACTGCAATATGCATGTCAATTTGACTTGCATAGCTTCAAAATGTAAACAGGAATTTTATGATCGTCTGGGAGATGTTTTCGAACATTGAATAAGATAAACATTGTAGTTATTTGTTATTCGTTACGTCAGAATTGTGTAAATATGTTTCATTTTAATTCCCTATTTTATTACAAATTAGAAATTACTGATTATTTCCCGTTGGTCAGTCCATTAAAATACGTCACGAGCGTGGTAACTAAGTAACAAGTAACGCATTTAAATGCCCGTATTCAAAATTTCAGGGGACAACGTGTATATCAATTTTAGTTAATTTTTCACTTATAGTTTTAGAGATATTTAAAAAAATGATGGACTTAACCTGTTCTTGCACAGTTTTTTAATAACAAAAATTTAAAAAACTGTTAACGGTGGAGGCCTCTACTTCGTTATACATAATTCTTCACAAATAAAAAACTTCTAGTTTGATAATGACAAGTTAAAATTGTCGAAACTATAGTCATTAAATAAAGTCCGTGTTATACAAACAAAGTTAAAAAGCTTTTTATTTGTGAAAAATTTAAAAAGTCACACAAAATAGAAATCTACAAGAACATTTAATTTATCAGAACTGCATATAATTAACATTGATATACAAAGTTAGAAAATATTTAGTTGCCTATTTTAGTTTTTTGGTTCAGTCATCATCGCTGTCTTCAGACACAGACGATTGATGCTCCTCCGATTGAAAAGCTTTGTGGTACCTCTCGATGTCATCATAGTACTTTTGGTACGTAGTTATGGCCTAAATTCATAACATGTTCAAATTTCTTCTTTTTTAAGAGTCGTTTCCCTGTGTTTAGCTTTTAGTCTCTACTTGGTAATGTTAGTGGCTCCGAAACCCTCCTTCCCAAGATACTAAAATCTTAAAATACTGGAAATGATACACTTTCACTGCATTGTAGTATTGTTATAGTTAAATGTTATTAGAAAATGTACAAATCGGTGATATTTAATGCCAAGTGTGTGTTAATAAAATGCAGTAAGATACTTGCTACCTCATTTCGTTCTTTACCTCCTAACGTTTCGTCATAAACATAATAAAAGCTTAGCCTTGTACTCCCAACATGAATACAAAAATTGAATATCCATAGCTGAATTTTATAGAACATGTCCCAACTCGGTGATTCTGGTAACGGCAGGTTCTGTTGAAAATCAAAGATATAACTTTTATATCAGCATAAAATGTATCTGCTTTTGTTACATGCAGATTTTTATCGCGTTGTAGTGTTCGTAGTTCTTCGTCAGACTCAGCAGCATTAACTTTCTTCTCCAACTTATCATACTTTTGACAGGTGTTGTATTTCGGGTTTCCAAAGCATATCTCATAATTTTCAGTGAAAATTTTACTCGTATTTTTCCACGGGATTGCATGGTTTGTTTTGAAGATCCAGTTGATACTGCTCTGGTTCATGTTTCTCAATATATAGTTGATGCATTTTTGCAATATTTAATTGTGGGGAAAGATAATAATAAAGCATATTATCCTTCCTGCTATAATGTGACTTATATTTTAGAAAACTCAAAATGTGATGGCGAATCCTTTCTTCAATATGTTCAGGCAGTGTGTTTGGTCTATTATTGTGTTTGCCTCTTTTGTCTTCCGGAGGAGTTCCCTGTCTCAAGTGTAAGTGTTGCTGCAAGCGTTCAAGCCGGCTCTTGGTAATTGCATGTAAAGCTAAAAATTCTGTCTTGTAAACTTTCAGAATCGTGCCTTCAAGACGAACCTACAATTTATTGTTAAACTTAATTAAACAGAACAAGAAGCAAAAATAATAAATTATTTACCTGATAAATATACGAAAAATGTTTGCCATGCTTTTCTCCTGAACGAGACCTTTTTCGTTTTCTAAAACCATACAAATGAGCATCCTGAATGTTTTTTGTTGATATGGCATAAAAATCTCTGAAAATTTTAGCACAGCCTATCGCACCAATTTTATCAAAGCACTGCATTTTACAGTTGCAGCTATCTCCAAGGACTTTCTCTTGTGTTAATTTTCCAGCCGTATTTATATAACTTTCGCCCCTGGTTCGCTTATGCTTGCGAATGTTTCTTTTCCAGGATGACTTAGGTATAAGGCGCTTTTTACCTGGTTGTGCCAGTTTTGTTGAACCAGCGGAAGTGCCAGCTTCTTCCAAATGTACAGAATGCTCTGAATCCTCATTAGTTCCAAACTCCGCAAAACCTTCCTCGGACAAATCATCTTCTTGAGTTTCAGTATTGAGGTTATCTTTATAATTTTCTGGTAAAAACTCATTGCCACTAGGCTGAAATACATTTTCTTCTGAACTAGATGACATAGTGGAAATCGTAATTGTTTTTTAACAAAGATAGGTACATACAACTTGTAAAAGTACAGTAATAATGTTTACATAATAAGCGTACTGCAAAACGTTTGCAAACCAACTTTTGAGTGGAAGAACAGGTTAGGTCTAGGACTTGGCTTGTTATTGCACAGTATGGAAAAATAGGCCTTCTATTAATCACTGCTGTAATGCGAAGTGCATAACTTAGAGACCCGGTTCTTGGATGGGATGATAGAGCATTTCAAACTGTGCAACAATCAACCCCCAACTAATTTTTGCCCAAAAGTGGACTTGGCTTGTTCTTGCATTGGACCCTTCATTTAGTTAGTGAGGATCAATATTATGTTACAGTAAACTTATTACTGAAAGGTATTTGCATCTAATTCCACTATTCTTTTCAAATTAAACCATACTAAAACACACCTACCAATAAAATTTTTCAGCCTAACTTTATTTTTATTAATGCACAGCATAAACTGCTGCATGATCCTCTTTTTCGGCATAAGGTATTAGGCTATAAGCAATTGCCAGTTAGCCTCGGGTTGATTTTTGATTTTGTCGTTGATTTTTTGCATAGTTTATTATATAATCTTTGTAGGTTTAGAAAGAAGTAGTGAATTGGACAATTATACAATATCCTAATTGTTTAATGACGTATTTTCTCTGCCTTTCCTTCATTCGAACATTAATTCGCTGAAGGTATGTACCTAATTATCTATCTATGATTTAGTAGTAGTAGTGTTAGGCTATCGACCACGTGGTCCTTCCGCCATGTGTTATTTGTGCATATATGTTTGTGTAAATGAGCTTGCTACTTTAAAGGATCGCTCCCGTCACTCTAAAGCACCATAAATTGTATCCCAATGGTACCGTTCACCCATCCAACTGCTGACCCGAACTATCGTTGCTGCACTCTCTCTAACGCTAGTTCGGTCGCAACCGAATACCCCACCACCGGCGTGTTCTATGATTTATTTTTTAAGAGACATTTATAATCACAAGAATGACAGTTCTTGACTCATGGCGATGAGCGCTGACGTCTCTGTGGTTGTTTCATATACTGTTGGTCGAGGGAGGTGGAAAAGAAGAAGAAAAGAGGAATATGTAAAAATGAGGCGCAAATGTGGAGAATACTAATGAGCGGCAGTCGGAAGTGGAGCTGGAGAAGTGGGATAAGGAATGTAAGAAAGAACGCGGCAATCCGAGAAGGGGAGAAAAGGGAGAGGGGAAAGGAAATAAGAAGTGATGGAAAGAAAAAGTTCATGGAAATTTTAATCCAGATATGGAGAGGTGAGGAGGAGATTCTGGGTTCAAGGAAAGTGTTAGCAATATAACCTATGCATAAGGAGACGGAAAAGTGGATAACTATAGAGAAGTGACGGTAATACACCGGATACAAAATAGCAATGAGGAAGGTTTGGATGCTGGCGTATGCGGATGACATAGTATTGCTGGTGAGGGAGTCGGAAAGAATAAAAGAGATGTAAGCAAGGGTGGAAAAAATACATAGACAGGTTAGATTTAAAAATAAAGCAAGGAAGGGTAAGATAAGAGAGCTAAAATGAAATGGAGAGGTGATCAAGAGGGTGAAAGTATGGAAAACGTGGTGTTGGTGAGAGAAAGATATAGAAGGTGGATGGATGACACTACCTATGAGATACATGCATGAGGTCGATCTTTATGTGAGGGGAATCAAGAGGTATGAAAGGTTGAAGAGAACAGTTGAGTTTCCTGAAGAAAATGTTGGGGGTGGATTAAACGACGCTTGAATACATACTGTCTTGGGAAAGAGCATTTGGAGTGAAACGCGAGTGGCCCAGTATGAAATGAAACTGTGGAAATTAGACGAGGGGATTGGTGAAGGAGATATAGAAGGAAAGCATGGGTAGATTGAGAGTAGAAACGAGGAAAATGTATGAGAGAGTAGGTTTGTCAGAGGGGATCATGAATAAGTAGTTAGAGCAAGGGATAAAAGTGGCAGGCTGGTTGCATTAGAAGGCGAAAACTGTGGAGAGGCAAGAGTGATAGGGATATATGGAGAAGAGTGGATACAATGAAGGCTATAAGGAGTGGGACAAACATGGGAGGAAGCCGTGAATGGAGAGAGTGACTTTGGGAAGGACGAGATGCTGGACGGAGGAGAAATGGATGGACGAGAGATATGGAGAATCCGTTCTTTATGACGATGGGAATGGTACATGGAGTCATCTGGCAGAGGAATGTAAGGGAGTAAAAGAGGATTGGGTTGATTGATGTGGAAGCGGGAGAGAGTGAATGACAAAATATGGGGCTAGGGTAAAGATACTCACGAAACTGGGATGGAAAAGGGGGAAGAAAAAAGACGAAGAAGACTGGAAGTAGCTGAGAATATAATTTATTTAGAGAAGCCAGGTAATTAAGAATGTAAAACTGTTGTCATCACTTTGCTTATAAGGCCATAACATACCTTTCGGAAGCAATTAGGTGCTTAGCAACTAATTGCTTCCAAAAGCACTTAATCGATTGCGAATACTTTTCGATTTGGTCCATTAATTATAATAGTATTTTTTATGAATGTGTCTATTTATGTAATTTGTTAACAGGTAATCTAAAGTATCATAATAATAATAACAATTAAGGGTTTTAAAGTGGATTTAATCTCTTTCTTCCATTCATGTCATACAGTTAGTCGCAATACTCTATTCTTTCGATTCTACTCAGTATAAATCTATTCACTTTCGAGCATGTTGCCTGAGATAAGAGATCTTATTCAGTATCAAAATTTAATTCCAGATTTTCCTATTTCATTTTTAATAAGGTGGTATATTTTAAGTTGAAATTTTATCCAAAGATTTTAAGACGTTAATATAACTTCTGATTTTTATTTGATCCTCGAATTGTTTTTCTATCACGATTCTATCGTCGGGACATACCAAACCGGTCTTCTAGGTTCATTTTGTATTTATCTCTTGAATGCCGTCAACAAATTATATAAAACAAATGGCATCACATTACTTGTCTCAAACCTCTTCCCCTTACAAGTGCGGTTTTTTTTTAACGGCAGGGGCTTAATAGTTATTTGCTATTAAAATAAAGCGTCTAAAAATAGTTATTCTGATCCAAGTAGCATTATTATTTCCAAGTATCGAATGATTAATGAGCTGCAGGATTTCATATTTGCGAGTTATGAGTCCAAGAAATCTAAACGTTATTTTTTTATGCTGAATAGAACGTTCAGCTCTTTGTTCATTCTTTCTACAACCGTTTTGTTCGTGATGTGATCCACTCAAGGGATTTTTAACATCCGTCTGTAGACCCACAGAAGTACTGGGAAAATTTAACAACGTACCATTCTTGTTTTCAGATTTAAGGAGAGGTTCTGGGCTGTTAGCAGTTTCTTTGAAAAATATCCCTCTAGCTTGAAAAATTCTTGTGTGATTTGGTTATTAATTTTGGTGCCAAGGTACTTAAACAGTGGGACATGATCTATTATCTTTTAATTCACCACTAGTTGGCCGCTAATAATATTCTTTTTAGATATCACCAACATTTTGGTCTTGGTTGTACCTATTTGAAGTTTTTTTCTGCTCGTTGTGGCCGCCATTCATCATTACTTGTAGGCTACCTAGATCGCTTACTAACAGTGCTGTGTCATCAGAGTATCTGATATTTTTCATAGGTCTTCTGTTGATTATCAATCTTGCCGTCCAACTTCAAAATCCTTTTTGGAAAATGTATTACCAGTTGAATAGCATTGGGGAGAGGATACATCCTTGTGCAACTCCTTGTTGAATAGAGATTTCTTCCGTGAAGTTATCATGTTTCACACTTGCAGTTTGTCCCCAATAAAGGTTATAAAGATATTATCCTTTTGTCTTGATAATAAATATTAATAATTAAATAATACATTTCTTAAATCTACAACAAAAGAGACTTATTAAGATATAGTCTTAATAAAACTCATTTACTGTAGATTTATGAAATGTTTTTGTGTTTTTCTAATTATTAGTTAATTTTCTACGTAGAGGGCTTCAATACATTTTTATTAATCAATATTAATCTTCTGCAAAATGTCCAGGAGTTTGTCATGTTTCACATTATCAAAAGCTATGCTGTAGACTAAGAAGCACACGTCTTGATTTACATCCAGACATCTTTGCGTTTGGACATTAAAAGCAAAAATGGCTTCACTGGTTCACATTTAATTTCGGAACCGAAATTATAAAGGTGTCAGGTTTATACTTATTATATATTCTGGTGTTAATAATAGAAACATTTTTAGAATGTTCCTTACATAGGCTTATAAGCCGATTGTCGTCAGACTTCTTCGGTATTGGGATAAAGGTAAAAATTTGCCCTGTTCTGTATTTGTTGTTGAACAATTCAGTGTTGAGAGCGATTGAACATTGGTCTAGTAGTTTTAATACTTCACAGTACACTTCGTTCGGTTCTGTGGCTTTACCGTATTTCGTTAATTTTATGGCATGTTCGACTACCGTGATGGTTCTTTGGTGCTTTCTCTGATACTGTTATCTCGCACTTTTCCGCTCTCTCGTCACTAAAGAGTTGGGCTAAGTATTTTTCTAAGAGTTTTGGCTTTGCGCCTAGTTCGATAGTTATCTTTCCATATTCATCTTTAAAAATACATTTCATGTAATATTTGTGATGTCTTTAATTATTTTTTGTAAATTGAAACTATCGTACCTTCGGTCTAATTCTCCAATCTCCTTCGATTCTTTTTTTCATCCAAGTCTTTTTTGCGACTCTAATTTTGCTTCTCATTAAGTTCTGTGTTTCTCAATACTAGTTGCTATTTCTGGATTTGTTCTTCTTTCCTCCATTATGAGTAGAATCCACCTTGTTTCTCCTACTTTTTAATCTTTTCTCTCTGTGTTGATTGTAAAGCCTCTTTGATTTCGTCATTTTGTCTCCCTGTTGATGATCTATTCTACTTTCAGCGAATAGAGTTTTTGATTTACATCGATTCTTACGGCGCGACATCTCGATTTCTGTTTGTTACAATGCCCTAATATGAATGGGTATTTTTTGTGTATTTGGCTTTGGAGTTTTCATTTCATTTTTTATGTATATGTCTATCACTACCGGTTTGTGATCACCACTGAGTCACTGATGATATCATTTAGAATAATTTCTACTCCGTTGTAATGGCCTTTGTCGGTGTTTCCTGAGTAAAATAGGACACCGTTATCCATAAAGTATTTTCCAGATTCTGACTATCGGACTTCGCTTAGTCCTAGTATTTTGACGTCCCATATTGCTAGCCTGAGGGGTTTTTACTGTATGTTTAAAGGTTTTCCTTGATTTGGTGATTTAATCTTGTTATTTTTCGGTGTTTTGTCATTTGTTATGGTTGCTGTTTCACGGGGTATTCACTTGCTGACGACCTCGGAAGCCCTGTGAACTCTTTGTTTTTCCAGTTCCATGAGTAGTAATTGTTTGGGTCAGGCTTTTATTCGTTAAAACCATGTTGATTTAGATATCCTCCTGGATCTTTAATGTAGTAGTTTCTTTTTACATTCTACTGCTGTTGACTGTTTCTCCGCCTTCTGGAGCTATTTCTCGCTGCAAGGTTAATAGAGTGCCCGACTTCATACTAGCTCTTCTACCATAAGCTTTTGGCTAGTATGAAGGGAATGCTTATACCAGCAGTTGCTCGATTGTCAGAGCGTCGTCAGTTATCGGCCGGGTATACCATGTGCAAATATCACTCGAGCAGGTGAGGTTAACTTTTAGACCAAATTCTACCCCATTTGCCGCTATACTAATTGATAAAAGTTGGTTCAAGAATTTTGATAAACAAGGAATAAATTGAATATTTAATTCTTCATACCTTTCTTTGTATTTCTGATAAATTATTCGATGTATTAGCTAGCAAAGATACTTTTTTCTTACATCATTAAATATAAGACAGGGCAGAAAGACCGCAGGTTCATAGCCCAGACGGACTAACACCATTTATTTATATTAATGTTAAATGTTATTATGTATATTTATTTTGTCCAAATAAAGATTATTGTATATATATATATATATATATATATATATATATATATATATATATATATATATTCGATGTACCTATATATGTATATCAAGATTTTCTATTTTGAAATTTTTCGGCAGAAATTTTCCTCCAGTTTCCTAAAATATATCTACGAGGTTCATGAATTTACGTCAATTTTAAAATTTTGTTTAATTGGTTAAACTAATAACCCTACCTAACACTACGTCTAATAATTAATAATGCGAAAAGAATTACGTTAATTTTTATTGATAAATACATGTAAAATTTTAAATTATCCTCTGTAGACAAGCGTTTCTATCTCTAAATCTCACCAATACAGATTTTTATAATCTTGATTATGAAAACTAACAAAATAATAATTTATATTTATTTCACTTTAAAGGACCCATGTAATTTATAGCATAGCTTTACTGATGAGCTATGATACAGTGAAATAGCTGTCTGGAGATTACCATTACATAATAACATTAGTTACCCGTTTAAAAAATATTTTATTTTTTAATCAATTAAAGCACAACATTCATAAAAATAAATTAATAATCAATAAATATTAAAATTGAAAACTTTATTTTCGTACTATATTTCATTGATTATCAAACACATGTGTGTATTCTATTACACTAAATACATTATTAAATATTTCTATATACCTGCTGTGAAATTTCATACCGGTAATAATTTTGGTAAAACGCTAATGTTAACCATCCAACCAATTTGCTTGAAGTATAACCGCTCGTTATATTTTTTTTCTCCAAGACTTACACGCTATTATCTCTGCACTCAAGGCTTACCGCTTAATTATTCTTAAACGCTGACGCGTGCATTTTGCCCGGCCCTAGTGTTAATTTAATTGCCGCGGCCAATTTATGGAGTCAGGTGCTAAAGCAGAGTCCCTTAATTAACCGATTAATAATTCGCTCGTAATTCGTTTCACCGACGAAAAAAAGATAATTCACGTCAGATATTTCACAATTCATTGCTCCCGAAAGGTGGACCCAACAAGCAAGGTGTGAAGTGATTCGAAAATATTAAAATATGCTGTTCATTATTATTACAATATTATTTGTATTAGTATTTGGTGCTTGGTTTCACTACAATAAAAAAATTATTACAATGGATAGATAAAAATATGTACTTATAATTTTGACGTAAGAGTTCCTGGGGGAGTTCACTCAGCAGAATGTTCTTCCACTCCAGCCCAATGCTGCATTTGTTCAGTTGATCCTTCTTGCAGACTACTACTTATTTATCTTTTTTATAAAAGATAAGATAAAATAAGGGTATACCATACTTTGTATTTGTTTCTCATTTTTATCACTTGGTGAAACATTATACGTTATTATTAGTTCTCTTTCATCATGCTTTCTTACTTTTATTTTTCTAATATTCTTGTCTTTTATTTCCTTGTAAAGTTAATATTTCTCCTCTTGTCTAAGACTTTGCACTGAATTTTCCTAACTGGTCAGTGTTTGCTGTTGGCAGGAAAGTAATTGTAATGACGGTAGTTGCATCTAATTCAATTGTACTATATAGTCTTCCTACAAGGAAATCACAAACACACAAACTTTGAATGATTATTAATTGAAGCTTAAGGTTCTTAAAAACTACAGCGAACAAAAATATGTACATTTTTTGTTGTCATTTTTTCGATGATGACACATTGTACTGTTTTTCCCTCTCAGCCGTTAGGATTCCGTCTTGATAGACGAGGAAGAGAAGGAAGGGAAGTCACACGTTTTGAAAGTTTAGAAGATTTCTTTCGTTAAAAAACTATTGGTGTTGTTTCACAATTTATATATTTCTTAATATATGGTGTATGAAGAAGTAGAGTGTTAATCAAAATGTAATCGTTTTTGTCATTAACATGACTGTAAAAAAATGAATTTTGATGAATAATTTTGAGAATGGTCATTCTGTGTGACCCTTCTTTATGAAAACAAGGGTGCATTTTTTTAAATAAGGATGTATGAACCATTAGTTATGGCTTAAGCGAATAATTGCAAGACACGTGTCTTTGTCTTATCTCTCAGGACGTCATAAAAATTTGAGACCGAAGTATGATTTTGAACGAGGAATTCGGAAATGAAAAATTGTATGGTGATTCAATTTCTTGCCATAGATATACTCTGCAGTCAAAGCCGAAAGAGAAGTTTTGAGGACAGCTTGAATTTTTAATAAAATTAAAAGAAGTTTAGCAATAACTGGATTTTCTTTGGGTTGCTCATTCTGATTGATTGGATTATAATTTGTCAATTGACAAAACGTTACATTGCGGATATTTGTCAGTTGTGGATTTGTGAGTGATGCCGAAAATATTGAAGGAATTATTTCAAAAGATTGAAGTAGAACAATATAGGAAGACTTCAAAAACGGAAACCACAGCAATTTCTATAGATTGGGCTTCTGACCAGCATATAAATCGATGAATACAAAACAAAAAGGTGCCTATAGTTGTTGTGAAGTGGCAAATTTTGCTGATTGCGTCGAGATGAATGTGGGCGAAGCAATCATTCAGGTCTGGAAATTTAGCGATGGAAGTACTCTACGTTTGTGAATTTTAATTTTTTTGGCTTTTCAAGCAAGATTTGACAAATTGAGTAATGTTGTTATTCATTCACGATCACACGTAGTAGGAATTTACGATACGTTTAATTGCTCGGACACTAGAATGCGTAAGTTCGTGAAGAGAGAGAAAAATGTCCAAGAGCATAAAAAAATAAGGGCAAGTGAAGTAAATTTTTGTTTTAGAGTCTGGTGAAGTAAACAGTTGCAGTTTTAGTGCTGTAGTGTCATTGTTTAAAAGGAATTTCTCCTGAAAAATGATCAGAGTTCAAATTTATAGCAGCGATCAAAGATTTATGATCTGTGGATATTATAAGATCGCGACCTTTAAGGTAATATTTGAGTTTTTTAGTTGCCAAATAGGAGGCTAGCAATACATAACCGAACATGTTGTAATTGCTTTCTTTGGATGTAAAGGATTTGGAAAAAGCAAACTGTCAAAGAATGCCAAAATTCTTCTTCTGTCACAAAACCGTGCGAGCAGCGGAGTTAGTATATGTCTGATTATGCTACTGGCAGGATCTTGTGGTAGAAGGAGATTTTATTCTCATTCTTTTCTAAATTGTTCATGTTGTATAGGGCAATATTAACTGTAATAAATGTTTGAGTCGTGGGTTATGACCAAACTAGCAAGTGGTTTGTTGCGTGGAGTTTTAGCAAAGGAGTTTTGGTCTGCAGGTTGTAGTAAGAATAAGATCGTAATGACCTTAGATTGGAGGTGTTTAATTCCTGAACGGGCACAGCCACAATTTTTTGAAACGGTGGTAAAAGGTGCCGAGAAAACTTTGCAATGCATTTTGGTCAACAGGTTGTGAAAAGAGTAAGATCGTATTGAGCTTGGATTGGTGATCTTTGATTCCAAAACCACTAGTGCTTTGACTTAAAGGATCTAATTTTGTTTTACCGATAATATGATTAATTTAGATTCCTAAATAAGTTATTCGCTCATATTTTTCTATATGCGAACGTGTTCATACTTATCCTTACTGAAAACAAAGATATCATCGATATACCAGAAGCAAACATATTAATCTTCGTAATATCTAGTCCTTTGAAATATCGTTAAAATAAAGAATAAGTGAAGTGTCTGTGCTCTCGTTCTGAAAAACGATTAGAGTTCGAATTTATCGCAGCGATTAAAGGTTTGTGATCTATAAATATTATAAATTCGCGAACTTCAAGGATGTACATTTTAATTATTAAATGAGCGGCTAGATCTACGATCATACAGGCTATATTTTCGTTCTTAGAGTAAATAATTTGGAAAATAAAGAGAGCGGTCGCAAAATGCCAGTATTTTCCTTCTGCTGAAATACCGCATTAGCTCCGGAGTCAGGAGACTCCACTATTATGTTGATTAGTACATCTTTAACTGTTTGGTGCGCAGGTTACGACCAAATAAACAAGTGTTTTATTGCGTAGTAGTTGCGAGTAGTGTTTAAACTCTCAGGCACGACTTAACGAAACAGTGGTAAAAGTTTATCAAGCCGAGAAAACGTTGCAATGTTTTTTAGTCAGCTGGAAAAAATAAGACCGTAATGACCTTAGACGGGAGATGTTTGATTCCCGAACCATTGTGGCCTAAAAAGTCTATATGTCATTAATTCTTAATCCGAAATAAGTTATTCGCTGATTTTTTGTATTTAACAAACGTCATACTAATCCTTGGAAAAACGAGGATATCCTCAAAATTCGCGAAAACATTTTAGGCTGCGTATATATCAGGGTTATGAACCTTTGAAATATCTTTGAATGAATGGAAATTTGGTGATATGTCTTGACCAGTTTTTTTTTTAAATAACATGTAACAATAACATAAATTACGTTACATAAAATCATGGAGTATAGGCAACGGTTATCGGACTGGAATTGTATCTCTTGATTTCATGTTAATCGCTGCATGGGAGTCAAGACCCATCTGATTTAGCTACCAGATGTAACGATGTCTCCCATTAGATGGCTGAGAGTATTATGAAACCGAGTTGCAGCAGTTTGTTTAGTGCTTTTAAGGTGATAAATGCCGAGTCTTAAAAAGAAGTTTCCAGGTTATGTTTTAAAGGTCATGAAATTGCAATATTTTTTATTACATCGAATTTTGAGTGGATAATGAATTGGGTTTTCCTGATTACCCAAGTGAAGGATAACCGGACGTTTTTGGGCCAAAATGCTAGTCTGGGCTATTTTATCTACTAAACATTTTAGTATTGCGTACGAAAAATAACGGGCGTAGACAAACATCCGAGGTATGGGACAACACTAGCCACGCTGTTTCTCGTTTCCTCCGTCGCATTAGAGTCAACTTGTATGCCTTACTATGAAAATTATGATGGCATCAATAACATTTCTGTTCTAGACTATCACCTAGCCTGCAATTCCTTGTTGTTGATCGACTCCTTTTTTTTTATAGATTGTTTTACTAAGATTTGATTTGCCATTTTGGCAAGGTTTACTAAAAATGTGGTGCTGACTCTAGAATCTTCTGCACATCTGCCGGTACTCGATTTAGGAAAACCTCACTTAGAAGATTGTCATTAAAGTTGTTCCTAACAATTCTTAGAATTTTTGCGATAAATTGCAATAAGTTAAAGGTTAGTAGGTTAGTAGCCTTTTCAATTGATAAATCTCTTACTTTGATGGCAAAGTCCGAAGATAAGGTTTGTCACCTTACTCGATAAAACTTTCAACTAAAATTTGTAACTTGGAAGTTTAAAATTTCTTCATAAACGAAATTGAAGGGTAGTGAAGGTGTTTCTGAGTTGTGTGATGCCTCAGCTGCGTATACGACTTGCAGTTTTCGGACCGTGAAAATGGGGTCTTGAAGTTGATACTCAATGCAGTTTGAAGAAGTCCGGTTAGCGGTATGCCATGTAGGTCCGTGATCGTGTCGATTCACCAGTGTTATTGATTCCCAGTGTTGAAGAATGTTGTCCATCACATCGAAATATATGACACTAGAATTTTTGTACATCTGTTGGTAATCGATTTAGAAAAATTTCACACAGAAGGTTGTCATCAAGGTTCTTCCTAATAATTGTTAGAATTTTCACAATAATTGCGAATAAGTACTTCGATTGACAACAATAGTTGCAAATGTTCTTTTTAATGGTGATCTATCTTATTACGTCCTCTATAAGAGTATGATAAGAAGGTCACTAGAACGTTCAATTAATATGTGTCTATCTTTGATGGCAATCTCTAAAGGTAAGGTGACAATAAAAATAAAAATATATAAACAGCTAGAATATCTAACTCGCAAGGTCAAAAATTCTGCACAAATCAAATTGAAGCATATAGATGAAGAGCTATATGACCTGCAATTTTCGAACCATGAAAAATGGGTCCTTGGAGTTGATACCCGGTGCAGTTTGAAGAATTCCGTTTAGCAGTGTACCCTATAGTTTCGGAATCGGAGTGTTATTGGCTGTTGTCGAATTTTTATGATGGCTTCTATTGCCACTCTCTACTTTTCCTACCCGCCGCTAGATGTAGTGGTTATTTCTTTAAGGATTTTATGTGTTTAAGAATGTTTGCTTATATAGGGTCCGCCAATAAGGGCGCGTGAACTTTAAAATTGAATAAAACAAGTTGTGTGTGAGGTAGAAACGAAATTTATTTTTCATTCGAAAGGGTATTCGACCCCATTAAGTATGGAAGATAACATCGTTCAAATGACCACCGCGGCTCCGTTTAGTAGCCCGGATCCGGGAGGTCCAATTTTCGATGACTCTGGAGCACATATCAGCCTCAATTTGAGCGATGGCGTTGCGTATGTTGACTTTGAGGTCATCGGTGTTTAGAGGCTTGTTGGCGTAGACCAGCGACTTGAGATAGCCCCAGAGAAAAATGCGTTAAATCGCACGATCTCGGTGCCCAGTTGATATCGCCTCCGCGCGAGATGACCATGTCCGGAAATCGCTCGTGCAGAATGTCTATTGTGGCATGGGCTGTATGGCAAGTGGCGCCGTCCTGCTGGAACCACATGTCGTCCGTGTCCATATCATCCAGTTTAGGCCAAAAGAAGTTGGTTATCATCGATCTGTAGCGCTCCCTATTGACGGTTATGGCCGCCCCAGCTTCGTTCTCGAAAAAGTACGGACCGATGATGCCGCGCGCCGGCCCAAAATCCACACCAAACAGTGACTTGGTTGTTTACTGAACCAGTCGACTCGAATTTTCCCACCAATCGACGGATAGTCGACTCTACAGGCCGATCATCGCGACCGTAAAATGGGCGAAGTGCGCGGAACGTTGCTCGAACTGATGACCCATTTTCGTAAAGCAATTTAATAATTTGCACATGCTGCTCGACACTCAAACTTACCATGGTGATTTGGGGTTATATACGGAACAAATGACAGCAACTTTGACAGCTCTACCTCGAACAACATGGCCGCACCCTTCCGGCAAACTTCGCGCGTCCCTATTGGCGGACCCTTTACATCTATATATTTCACCTGCAAGATTAAGCATTTAAATCTCTGCTCTGATTTTGCTACATAATAACATGTTAATGTGTTTTTATATTTTTTTAAATTTATATAATATGACGGAGGCTTGCACATTCAGATGATCCAGCAGGAGCATCATCTCTCGGTAGAGCCACCCATACTGGGAAGGATTTAGGTGACTAAGCATCACGCAATACAGGGCAGGAGGGGCTCTAAACCAGTGAAGGCGGCGCTTCCAGGGAAGGACAAAAAACAATGTTTTTATTATAGACATCATCAATAGTAAAAAAGTTTACGGAACAAAAGATCGGAACTCCAGTTTTGGCTAGAGATGGATTTCCCCGGCGGGCACCAACCAACTTTCTAAAAATAACAACTGAGGTGGGCTCGCCTCCGGGTGACCCCTGCCCCGGGGCGGCCTTGACTTGAAGCAGCCAGACTCCGAAGACTGTTGAGAACCCTCCTACGGAAAACACAGAAGTCACTTATAATGGCTCCCAATAAGCAGAACCCCAGCTCTGAGGCCAGACCGGGAAATACATAAAGTAAGTCTCTATGTGCTTATTAGTAAGTAAGTACTAACTATACAACCATGACATTGTACTAACCTTCACAGGCAAATTCAATATTATACAAATAAATCTCAGTCACTGTGAGATGGCTGTGGCGTACTTGTGCCAATATCTACAAAACCACGAGAATAACATAGTCCTCATACAGGAATACTGGCACAAGCCGGTAGCCGGTATGGACACTCTAATGGAAAGGTAAATTTCTCCACCTTCACAATGCCAAGAACATATATCTATATATCTAAAAATGTGCAGTGCATATTCCTACCACAATTGAGAATCTCTCAATTATGACCCCACTAGACAAGAGGTTATAGACATCACCCTCGCAAATGCGAAAATAGCAAAGCAGATAGAGAACTGGCGCGTACTCCTTTCCACACGTCTTTCTCGGATCACCAGTGGAATTGCTTCAGTATAGGAGTAACGAATCGTGGCTTGAAACCCAAGAAGAACGGCTACGGAACTATTTAACAGCTGCCTGAAAGAAGATATCTTCAGGCAGAACCCTGTACATAGGGAAGCGGTCGAAAGGCTGTCTCTTAAATTACAGACCAGCCTTATAGTCACTTTTCATCTTCCTGCCAGGAAGATAGGGACCTCTGACAGACTTCCTTAGTGGTGTCCCCAAGTCAAATTCTCGAAACGCCTTTAAAGCCCAGAACTCCCGACTTGGCCATATATATTGGCCCCAGATGGACTTTAAAATTAGGGATAAAATTCTATAACGAAAACAGTCCGCAATAAGAAAATACTATCTGGGAGCCCAGTGCACAGGCAAACATATTAAAAAAGAAGGACGGCACTTACTGCTGTCTGAGAATCTCTGAGTCTGCTTCTTGAATCACACAGTTCTAATTCCAAAAGCAGATCTGACAAGAACCATTAAAATAATCCAGGATACTTTCTCACAGCGGAGGTCTGGAAGATGAACATGAACATTGTCACCGAAACAAAATAGAATGGGCAATAAAATCATTCTGAATTTAGACCAATCATCCTAACGTCTTTTCTTCTAAAGACCTTAGAGAGGCTATGCGACAATCATATTAGGAAGCAGTGCTGCTTACACATCAAGTTGCAACCGAGCCAACACGCCTACATGCCAGGAAAATTTACTGAGTCGACCCTTTATCATGTGGTATGCAGAATTGAAGGATTGGTGGCTAACAAATAGTCAGCCCTAGGAGCTTTTAGAAATATCGAAGGTGCTTTGGTAAAGTTTCCTACGCTAACATAGAGCTGTATGTGGTCCCGACAACCATCACTGGATGGATTAAGGCCATGCTGAGAAATAGAACTGTAACCGCCTCGATAGGGAAAGAAAACCCTGATAGTAGCTGCCACAAAAGTATGTCCACAGGGCGAAGTGGTATCTCCGCTTCTGTGAAATTTCTTTGCGGACTGCTTAGTACGTCAACTTAGCAATGCAGGATACCATAAGTAATCCTACTTATTGTAAATCACGAGAGTGTTGTCTACCCTAATGCAGAACACTCTTTAAATCATAGAAGAATATTGCGAAAAAACGTCGTTCACGGTTAACCCCAAGAAGACAGAATTAGTACTGTTCACAAGAATAAGAAAAACTAACATAAATAGACTTCCCAAAAATAAAAATCATATTGACGATAAATCAGAAATCACTGTTTATACCGACGGGTTAAGAATCATGAACGCACGGGAGCAAGCATTTACTGCTAAGAACTCGACCTGAGACTCATCATCAATATCATCATATGACGATTATCTAGACGGAACTTTTCGAGATACTAGAAGGTACTCGAGAATTAGTCGAACAAATTCATTTTATTTCTAACTCGTCAGCAGTATAATACTGAAGTGCAGGCAACTTCCAGAAAAATCACTTACTGCAACCAAGAGTGTTACAATATTCTAGATTAAGAGGCATTCAAACAATCAAGGGAACGATTGGGTCGACAGGCTGACCAGAAGAGCTGCCCTGGTGAGGGTAGGCGCTGGGGCTCTGCCACTGCACCACTTAGTATCTCCCAAATACTAATACCAAAATTCCGTAAGAAACACAAACAGGAATGGCTACAAACTGACAAGTATACGGTCGCCAAAAAATTCCTCCACTCACCAACACCGACGCTGAGCAGGAAATAAATTAAATACATAAAAGTAGTTTGCGGCGGTAATCGGTACCCTTATTGTACTCTGCAAACTAAACAAGCCCCTCCGCAACATAGGGGTTGCAAAGGGGATCTTTTGCATGTCGGAAATTTTAGCAAAAAGAGGAGATAGTAAGACACATCCAGTGTGAATAAGAGTCACTCAAACATCTCAGATGGTCCGTATTCGGAGAAGAGTGGCCAAATTGGTCAAAGGGCAATAATGCACATGCCCAACTACTCGACTTCACAAGAAGTTTAGTTTGGTTTGAGGAGTAGGGCTCAGGAGGTGGCAAGAGGGATCAAGAGTGCTGGCATCATCTGGTCGCCTTCCATAAACTATCTTCATATTTTAGATGAATTTTCAGTAACTAAACTTATACAATCTTTTATATAGTTTGATACCGAGTATTAAACTTAATTTAAAAAATAGGTTTCTTCCAAAGTATATAAACAGTGCCGGAATTTTCTAAATTATCATAAATTTGCATTCTTGTGTGCAAGATATAACATTTATAGGTGTGGCCATTATATAGAGTCTGTAAATATATATAAGGATTGCGATCGAAATGCGTTTTGAAACTTTGTAAGAGCTACGAATTCCGTTCCTCAATGTTGTAAATTTGATGCATTTTGAGAATGTTAAGAGAAGCAGAGGGTTGAAACATGTATTTTATATTTATTTGCTGATTACTTCTCTACTTTCTATAACAACGACAAATCACGCCCTAGATCAACGTTTTCAGTATTAATGAAGTGATTCATACGTCCGTTATTAGAAATATTTGAAATACTGCTATTAAACTGCATTTATTCTTTAATTGTCCAATATTTATCTTTTTCCAATTTTCAATAAAACAAAATATACGAAAGGTATTAGGAAACTAGTAGCCGTTTACACCGTGCGGAGCGCTGGCGAATAGAGTAGACGAATGTGTGCTATCATATTTAATTGTACTTCAGCTGTTTGTACAAAACTACGTTCCATTGGTATTTAATATACTGCCTATTTATGTGTTTATCATATTCATTGACCTAATCTACTATACATGCATAAATGACACCTTACAAAAAAAAACAATTTTAAAAATACCTCTTTGGATTTAAATACCAATTAATTTTCTTATCACAAAATAGTCTTACTAAAAATAAATAAGATAACTGATCATATTTTTTTTAAATATACAAACTTTTTGATTGTAAACAATATTGCTGAATAGTATTTAAAAAAAGGATTGTTCGTATTTCCTTAGTAATTTTGCTATTGATAGAGACAATTTATTTCTTTTCTTTGGGTGTAATAACTGTCAACCAACTGTTGTCATTCTTACATTTTATATAAAATCCAGCTTACCCACATAATTTTCAGTTCAGTTCATATTTTCTACAAACATAAACCTAATCTCAACGCCCACTTGCACTATTAGGCCCACATATATTTTAAATTTTTATATTGGCATATGGCCACAATAGTTTATTTATTGGCCATCAAATAGTTTGCTTTTAAATGTAATTTCTCATTTAAAACATAACGTTTCTTCTTAATTTATAGTTTTATAAACATACTTATAATAAAATGTATTAAAATCCTTTAGTTTGTTGTAGAAAATTAACTAATAATTTAAAAATACAAAAACATTTCGTGAATCAACAACAATTAGTCTTAATAAGACTTCCAAACTTATTACTTATTGAAACAACTACCTCTCTGGCTATTACCTTAACAGATATTGAATTATACAAAAGTAATTCAATAAGTAAATTGTTTTGTAAACATACTTATATTTATTCGCTGATCTGACCCTCAAAATTGTTTTTACATACAATATTAAAGAATACAAGGCGTGGGCATGTACTTTATTCACTTAATATTAACGACTGGTAATTATGCACATTTAATAAGCCATAAGTCATGTTCGGCTCGTAATTCATAATTACGCCGACGTATTACAAATTGTGCATGTCTCCTTCACATTTAAATTCCGTACAAGTCATTTATGAAAAAATTGATATTCGCTAATTCAGCTCATATCCTGTTCATTAATCTGAGATTAAATACAGATATTCGAATTTATTTTATACATTTAATGTATTATGTCCATTAAAGGAAAACTTATAGATGTAATCGATTTGAAAGCAGTCTCGATTCAGTATTTCTTAAATGTTTTCGCAGTAAAATTAATAATATATTTATGTAGCATCATAATCCATTTTATCCAAACATAATTATTAAATAGATTGTTTTACACTTAAAGTGGTAGGTAAATTAGAATCTATAAATGTCTATAATATATCAGCGGATATTTCGAATCAAGTTTATAATCGAGGTAAATCCCAGCTCACTAGAAAAAGCTATTTGTGCATCTCTATCTGAGTTTCTTGCAAATTTTAAGCAACTGAGCGAATTAATGTTAAAAGACACAAAATTTATAGACCTATCTCGAATAAGCCTGACTAATGGTGTATTTCGGAATACGAAGTTAGCTACTGAGTTTGAAATGTGTAGCTTATTTAAAGCAATTAATCACTTCAACGCATTTCCTCTGTTTAAACATATATAACTTATGAAAATGCAGACTGGCTTAGTTTAGTCTCACTAAACGTATAATTTTAATAGTAATGTATAAAGTTAGTTCGTATGCAGCGCTTGAATTGAATTGAATCCACAAAATATTCTGCCATTCTCATCCTCTATTTTTCTAGTGACAGTTGTTTCATGAAGATTCATTAAGTTATTTGCCAAATATGGCCTTTTTTGCCCTTTAAAGGGATATTTATTTGACATGATGTGTCATTATATTTGACATTGTAACATAAAACACTCGGATTCAGGCCAATCCATGCTACCTTTCACCTAAATAATGGAAGAAAAGAAACAGAAGTCAAGTGTCAACACATCGCAAAACTGAAAGACTGCACTAGTTAAGATCAGTTCCGAATTTTAAGTAGAAAAAGTAACACGTTGTAAAGTTTTGAAGGGTTAGTTTTGTTTAAGAATGAGTAATGTGGTATGTTAAGAAGAAGAGTGTAATTTCTTTGCAAGGAAACTAACTGAAAGTTGTGGTGTATAGCTTAAGTCGATTGACAGATACATAGATGAAATTTCTTCGATGTAGATGTATGAATAACTTGCGGGGATTGGGCGAGCAATTGTGGAGCTAAGTGTCTTTAGAGCTGGGATCTCAGGACGTAGATAAAATTTGAGTCTAAAGGAATGATTTTGGTCGAGAAATTCGGGAATAAGAAATCGCTTGTTAATCGCAATGTCTTACAATAGATGTACTTTGTAGGCAACCAAAAGTAAAGTTGGTTCGTTCGAATTTCTATCAAAATTAAAAGAAGTTAAGAAGCCTATTTCTTTGGATCGTTCGGATTGAGTCTTCAATTTGTCGATTAAAGCGCTCTTTCAAACCGTCACATTGCGGTTGGTTGGCAATTTTAGATTTGTGACTAATGCCAAAAATATTGCAGACTAGATCGGAGATAATTGTCAATGGAGTTTTAAAGCATACAATCCAACAATGAAGAAATGCTTCGGAAATTAAATCCACCATGATTTAGACAAGTAGTTAGGCTTCTGACCAACGTGAAAATCCGTTGATACAAATCAAAAAGTATCTGTAGTCCTTACAAACTGGAAATTGTGCCAAGATGTCTGTTGGTGAAGCGGACATCTGGAACTGAAAATTAATGATAGGATATACCGTATGTCTGTTAATTTTGATTTGCTGGCATTTCAAGCAAAATTTGACAAAATGAGTAATATCGTTCACCCAGAATTCTCTTTTATTGCAAAGACGCATCACCATAATACTTAACTCGGCAGCAGGGTCTGGTAAACCAAGCATAGCATAGTAGACTAATGCAGCCTCAACTGTTGTATATGCTTAATGCGCGGATTATGACAAGACAAGTGGTTTGATGTGTAGAGTTGTGGAGGCAAACTACAGTGGTGCACTGAAGCATAATTGAATTATTAAAAATACATTTGTTTTAGTTAATTTTGATTCCAAAAGAAATTAGTTGCTGAAAATTTTCTTGTAAGTAACGAAAGTATTCATATTTATCATTACTTTAAACAAAGATGTCGTCTATATACACAAAGCAAGTGGTAGTCCGCATAATACAGAGTCCATAAATCTTCGAAACCTGTGAGCGGCATTTCTCAAACCGAAACTCATCCCAGCATATGTATAAAGACTGAAGGTAGTCGTGATGGCCGTCTTTGAAATATCACTAGGATGAATGGGAATTTGGTGGTATGCCTTGATTAAATCAATTTTTGAATATAACGTGCTATTGTATGTCAAATCATGAACTTGGCTGCATGGGCGCCAAGAGCCATCTGATTAAGTTACTCGGAGGTTTAGTTAAAATAGTTGTATTAGAAGTTACGATGTGTTGTTGCACGTCATGCTTGATGGGTTCTAGGTCAAGAATATTTTGCAATCATTTTAAATAAGGATATTTTAAGTCGATTATGAATTTATTCAAGTTTCATTTTATATATTTCCTGGATGCCATAACGTCGAAATGCAGAAAAATCATTGGTTAACTTATGAAACCACGAAATTCCGAGTTTAGGCCAATATGATCAACTGGATCAACTCATTGCTGACACTCATCAACAATTAAAATTCTTGTTAACCACCGTTCACTGTAATTTAATATCAACGAATGATATTTCAAAATTAAAAGAAATATCATTCGTTGATATTAAATTACAGTTAACGCTGGCTAACAAAAATTTTGATTGTTGATGAGTGTGTGCAATGAGTTGCCAAAATACTAAGCTACCGTGTCTACTAAACAGTTTGTCCCAGAGTTCGTATTGCATATGAAATATAATAGGCTTGGAGACTCAGTAAATGCATGGGCCGATATTAGCGCCGCTGCTTGTAGTTTGGCCACTGGTGGAACGGTGGAGTGCACTTATCTGCCTTCCTATGAAAGCCTACAAACTTTGTGTTACGGGTCTTCACCTAATTACCTGCAGTTCGTTGATGTTGATACTTCTATTTTGAAACTTGATTTTATGGTAGATTGTTTCGTCAAAGAGTATGTTAACGAATTCAAATTAAACAAAAATTAGTGTCCTATAAACGTTGGCATTATTAATGGTGATGGCTACGGATTTTCTAATATTTGATCTACCATTTCAGCCAGTTTTGCTAAAGTTGTGGTTTTTGCAAACATTAGAATTGCATATATGCTGCCAATCGATTTAAAAAAATTATCACGTTGGAGTCTGTCGTCTATAGGAGCCGTTTCCTACAATTGTTACAATTTTTTGCAATTATTCCACAGTTTAGGCGGATATGACTCAATTAAACTTACGACTAGAATTTGCTATTTGAGTTCAAAAATTCCGCTTTAATCTGCACAAACCAAATTGGACGTGCGAAATAAAGGGAGCAAAGCAGTTTCGATTCCGCTTCGACACCACAACTATAATAAAATGATATTATTTAGTACTATATCTATTTTGAATGAAGAAAATCAAAAGATCATGTATAGTTTTCGAGACTATAGAATCACACGAACTCTAAATGAACCTGGTCTCTCCTGAATAAAAAGAACGTCCACCTCCTCTAAAAACAATCCAGAGAAAAACAATGGATATTTTATGAGACGAATTATTTGAGAATTTTGCCCAAAACTGCAACCTTATTATCCACTGGTTAATTAAAATAAATACAGAAAACCAACACAGTCTCGTCTCACCAATAGTGTTTCACATCTTTAACCACTATAAAAAGTTTATATTAACGCTCTATTAAAAAGTAACCATATTGCAATCTCATACAACTTCTGTAGATAATACGTAACATGGAACCCAACTTCTATATAATTTATTTAAAAAAAAACTTCAAAATTATTCACTAAAAGAGGCTCCTCTAATTATATCTAGCTAAACCTAATATTACAGAAGAATATTTTTTTATGTTTTCATGTTATACAAACAAAGTTATCGTGATTTATTTATGAATTTTTACATAATTTTTACATAATAAACAAGTAACATCATAATCATTGTAAATAAACCAAAATACGATCACAAAATAAGTAGTAAGTACAAATTTATCTGACAGTCTAATTCTAAAAACTTTTAAAACTAGAAGTGTGCAGTTACTTTGCGATAGCGAAAACAAAAATATCAAATACCTGGAATGTACAAAGTTTGCAAATTCCTAAATACAGGGTCTTTTATGAAAGTAATGTGTATGATTTTATTGTAAATCAATCACAGCGGGATGATTCAGGTCGGAAAATATGTGAAAGGGTCTGCGATACGTAATCAAGTTTTGTGTGCGACTTAGAAAAAATGCAACCGAAACATTCCATATGCTTCAAGAGGCTTTAAAAGATGACTTGCATTTCAAGGTCACAGTCTGGGATATAGCACAGGGCGTTCAAGGAGAACCGGAAGGAGTTCGCCGTCGAACCCTGTTCGAACGAAAACGTGATTCGTGTAGGCGTTTTGCGTTTTGACTGCCAATTGAGCATCTAGCTAATCGCTGACAGCCTAAACATGTCCACATTTACGATACATGGGATAGTGACCGAGAGACAAATGCGCAAGGTCTGCGCGAGACTTGTGCCGAAAGTGTTGACCGCTATTAAAGGAAGATCAGAAATAACTTCAAGTTTCGCGTTGTGAAGAATTGTTAGATCTGATTCAAAATCCTGGATCTTCAAGTACGACTCAGAATTTAAAAGTCAGAGCAGCTAGTGCCACACAAAATCATACCCCAGGCCCCAATATAGCGCGAATGAGCAAATCTCGCATCAAAATTATTTTCATTGTCTTTTCTGACTTTCGTGGAATCGTCCATTTTGAGTACCGTAGGAAGAAATTGTTAACTTAGCCTTTTACCCTGCAGGTGTTCAAAAAATTGAAAAGCGCGTTTTTTTGTTTCCCTGGCTGAAGAGAGAGCTGAAAGAAAAGTATTCGGAGTTACATCCAAAAGCACATTACAACGTTCCGAAGATTCCCATCCAGGAGTTTCAGGGTGGCTTCCAGGAATGGCAGACATGTTTACTCAAATATATTTTAAGATTTTAAGCATTTGTACTGATACTATAAGTAAATTAATTTAACCCAGAAAATGCTCATTACTTTTATAATGGACCCCGTGCATCACTTCTAATAAAATCCTTAAAAAGAAAAAGAAAAAACATCTAAGTATCATTAGAACACGTTCTGAAGTAACGTACATTTGTCTGCTTCTCAACATAACGACTAAAATAAAACCTACTAAAACTAAAATTAAGCAGTTATATGTCGGCTGCAAATATAATAAAATCTCTAATATCACCTGCAATGTCCTCTAAATGTACTGATTTATACGGCTAGCCCAAAATACACAAATCAGGCAGATTACTTTAATCTATTCGTCTCTTTCAACTACCTTACTCAGAATTTGAATAAAAAAATTTCAACTTATTGCCGGATAATCAAATCCTTTCCTCACTTTTTCGTTCTTAAGGAATCAACAAAAATATGTATAATAGACATATTGTCCGTTTTTATGAGTTTTTAGTAGTATAATTTCGGACTCCTAACCGACTAAAACCATTTCTCAGAGTTCTCTGTTGTGATATGTCCACGCCCATCGTACTTTTTAGTTGGTACTTAAGCGAATTGATCATAATGACTTAAGGTCGTTGTCAGTGGCACTTTCCTCGAAAGGTGACACAAGGATTTTAAGATGATAGTTAGGTACCAATTAGAATCGAACGTATCCTTTGATATTTGATATCAGCAGTAACATCGTACTTCAGAAATATTATTGCGGAAAGCGGACATTCACTTAGTTTGTTATAGAAGTTTACACCAAGTTCTTTGATAAACCTTAGGATCCTGAGAATCTTAGCGTCGCGGTGAATCTGTTCATTCCACATACATGGAGAGCATTCAGTACGCGTCCCAGAGCGACGTTTTATGTACGCTGAAGCTTCTAGTCAATAGTAACCTCATTAAGGTATGAAAGTCTTAACTCTGTTTTTCACAAATAAAACGGATCATTCGTCGATGATGGGCTACAGCCAACGAAGCTTTTGTTTTTGACCAGGAAAGATGCAGGTCGAAACTCATGCCGAGATATTTAACTTTGATCGGAATTCCTCATCAAAGTAGTACAGGGGGAATTGATCTTTTATTTTTTTAAATACATTGATCCGCTATACCATCTAGACGCCATTGATTCGCCTACTTCTCGTAGCTGCTGAGACCAGTTTCGAACTGAGTTTTAAAGTCAAATTACTCTTTTATATTTATTTTTATTATTGAACATTACCTATGCAACATTATTACATAGACAACAAATTGACGATCACCGTTATAGAGAAAATCCGATTGGTGGGAAACTGGTGGAAAGAAACAAATCAAATTGTTAAAGACGGTAATGCTGCAGATTTCCTTCCTAAAGCGTTTAATAAAGTATCGTATATATAAAATGATTCTGCTAGACTGTCTAAACTATATAATACGATTTACGCAAACGTACGTGTCTTGCCTTTTATTACCAGAGCCCCAAGTATACCATATGCCGGGTATAGTTGTAGCTCTGGTAATAGTTGCAACGTTTTGAATTTGGCTCTGGTGCAATCATTAGCAGAGCCAAATTCATATTAATAATCCGTAAACAATATCCCCTTTTAAACAGAAAAAACACATCTGAAAATCCAAGAAATTTTCGTCAAGCCGTCCTGCTTACGAGGAGTGGACTAACTAATGACGATACGAATATGATAAGTATTTATTATTTCAATACAATTATTACATTTAATAAGATACAGCTTACAATTTAATTTAGTTTGATTGAATTATTCAAAAATGTTCACACATCTGCCCGTGATTCGGCAAAATATTCCGTGTTCCTTTGATTAAGGTGATAAAGAAACTGTAATATGCTGTGGAATAAATTGTTATAATCCTTAATCATTCCATACGTGTCCAAACCGATGACTTTATATTGCAGTGGATTGACTGTAACTTCATGAATAAACCCTTGCTATTCATTAAGGTACAGTCAATTCGATAAATTCTAGTAATTTCTCGCATTGTTTAATAAAAGTAAGCGTGTGAACGGTTTGATGTCTGGTTTATAAAACCTAGATAATAATTGAGTGTTGACATAGAAATGCATAATAATAGAAGCATCTGTTGATAATGAAATGTCTTAATCTTTCCCATTGTAGCTACTACCACCATTCCATCGATACTCGCTCATGCATCCATCTTTTGACAGTTCCCGAATCCTCTTGACTAAATATTCCTGATTAAATTAGAGCTTAAGAAATGAGACGATGGTCGGTCTGCAAAATCGGACCTTGGGCCGTTTTACGCAAATGATCCAAGTCAAAGTTTAGTATGCTAATATCACTTAGTCCTCGAGTCTAAGGACTTTTGCTAATACTCTCTAATTCCTTGATGAATCTGCATAAAATTGTTTGAGAAATATTATTCTGATTTGAAACCAAACGATTCTATTAAGGCCACCATCCGAAATGAGATTATCATAGACCCTCCAAAAAATGCCAGAACTAAATTTATATTTTATTAATCAATTCACTGATACTATACGGCTCAATTTTAAGTAAGAGTTCCTTCACACGTTTTTTAAATGTATTAAAATTTTTAATTTCTTTTATTTCTTGGGGTAACATATTAAAAAATCGACCACATGCTTAAAAAGCACATTTTTCAGTCAAAGCTAATTTATGTTTTGGGAAAAAGATATCTAGTTTATGTCTAGATTCCTCCCTATCGGTAAATTTGAAATTTCGCTTATTTTTAAAAGTAAATTTGAAACATTCATAAAAATACAAAGCGTACACTGTAAGTATGTTATATTTTTTTTAAACATTTCTATAGGAGTCAAACATTTTGGCACCATGAATTATGCGAATAGCTCTCTTTTGAATTATAAGGATTTCCTGTACATATTTGGTGTAGCCCCAGTGAATAATACCATACCTTATTATAGATTCTATTGAAGAATAATAAACACTGATTATAACATGTGTACATAGTGTAGTAGAGCAGTCTATTGTTAGTGCATTATCAATTTTAATATTTTCCAACACGGTTTTTTCGCTGGTTTGATATAATATTAAAAAAAATTGTGAGTTTAAAATCAATCTATTCTTTAAACACTGCTCGTTAATTGAGTTTAGAGCTATTTTTATTTTGGTGTTTAGTGTTTCAATGTTCTGTGCTGACACTAATATGTTTGTGTCGTCAGCGTAACTGGCGATAGAATATTTACAACAGTCTCCTAGGGTGAAAATGTCATTTAAAAATATTAAAAATAAAATTGGGCATAAAACACTACCTTGAATAACACCTGTTTTAAGCATTATGCTGCTTGATCTGTATGTAATACCATTTGCATTAGTTTCAACAAATTGCTCTTTTTCCGACAAATAAGACTTGCACCACGAGTTAGTTATACCACGTACACCATACACCATGTATAATTTGTCAAGTAAAATTTGATGATCTCTGCAATCAAACGCACAGGTAAAATCCAGAAAAATGCCACTTCAACTGCCCCTCTCCTAAGAAATTCATAACTTGCTTAATATAATTAAAAATAGCTGAATCCGTTCCTTTACCATGTTGATATCCATGTTGATTTTCGTTTAATATTTTATGTTTGTTGAAAAAACTAATTAACCTATCCACCACTAACATTTCTATCAGCTTGGACAAAGCTGATAAAAGGGTTATCGGTCGATAATTTTCTAAACATTTGGGATCTCCTTTTTTATATAGTGGTTTTATTAAACCATGTTTTAGTGCCTTGGGGAAAACGCCTGTTTCAAGCAATTCATTGATGAGATTGCTAAGAGGCTTAGCAATAAATTTTATCGTGTGTTTTAATATATAATTTGAAATATTATCGACTCCACAGCTCTTTTTGTTTGATAAGCTATGTGCTTTGGTTATGACTTCTTGCGGTGTGACCGGCTTAAAATAGAAAGAGTGCTCGTTCATCTCAATAGAATTTAAGAGAGGTGTGACTGGTAAATTTCTTAACAAAGTTTCTAGTTTGCAACTGAATTGCATGTTAAACTTTTCCGCTAAACGTTGCGGATCATACGTTTCAATGAGTGAATTTGTTTTTTTTTTTTTGTTTAGAAGTAAGTTCTCGCACTGCTTCCCACATTGCTTTCGTTTTATTTTTTGCATTTAAAATTCTGTTTTCATAAAAATTTTTTCTAGTAACTTTTAACATTTTGTCATATTGCATTTTATATTTTTTTAAAAGACGTTTACATTCTGGGACACGTACCGACATTATATATAGAATGGATATTTTATTTTTCAGTTTTTTTAGTTGCGTTGTACGGTATGTAATTTTTTTGGCTTTGGTATTCCTTTTTATTCGTGGAAAAACGTTATAAAACTGATTCAAATATACATTCAAACCATTTCTTATCAATGTCTGGTTGTGAGTCTAATATACTCCAATCCTCTTTATCTAGCCTATTGCAGAATTCAAGCAAATTCCCTTCATTTATAAGAAATGTACTGTATGATGAAACACCTGATTTATATGTACTTTCAAAGCTTTCCGATTGTACTGAGTGATCAGATATTTTAGCATGGATTAATTTTGATTTGCATTTGTGAGAGCTATTTGTTATAAAGTTATCTAAACAACTTCTGCTGTTCTCTGTAATCCGCGTGGGTTCTCTTATTAAAAGTTTGCAGCCATAAGAATTGATCATGTTTTCCATGTAAGACGAATTTCTCTCTTGTTTTAAAATGTCTATATTGAAATCTCCCGCGATGAAGAAAGGTAAGTTCGTGTTATATAAAAATTCTAAAAGGACTGATAATTTTAAAAGAAATTCGTCTTTGTTGTAATCCGGAACACTATACACACATACTATTATTATAAAGGCCTTATCTATTTTACACTTTGCCGCCGCACACTCAAAGACCGACTCCACTGACATATTGACAATGTCTCCCATCTCTGTTCCTTGAATCTCTGTTGCTGTGAAGTTTCTGCAGAATGCACTTACTAGTTTATAATTCTGAATCACTGATGATCCAATGCTAAGGGTATTTTCCCAATGTTCTGTTACGCAAATGATTTTCACTTGTTTTAAACCGCTTACGAGGTGTTCATTTTGATTTATTTTTGGTCTGAGCGATTGCAAATTTTGATGAACTAATTTAATATGATTTTTACAGTCTCCATTTTACATTGGGGTAGACTCGTTTCTCCATATTGAAAATTTTCTTCCTTTGTTGACGATTTTTTTTTGGAAAATAATATTTATCCACAAACGTGCCTTTTGGCCAATATTCTAGGGCACGAAAAATATCCTGATATTCAAAAGGCACACCGATTTTAAATGCGGCTCCCATTGATTCCGATTTTAACATTAATTTTTCACACTGGTAGTTTCCCTCTTTCGTTTCATTTAAACACTCCAGTATGTCTTCACTTGTAACTTCATCACTTAAATTTGCTATGAAAATCCAGGATTCTTTATCCACAACTTCAAGTTTTAGTTTCGCCGAATTACACTGATTTTCTTTTTCGTCTGTTGCTTTTTTTTCACTTTATTTGTGAAACCCTGTTTTTTGTACCTCCCACATACTACGATCCTTTTCGATATAAATTAATTCTCTCAATTTATTTTCCGTCTCAATTTCCAGAAATGCTGGTTTTGCTTGATTAGCTTATGTTTTTCCTTTTTGTTTAACCGGTGCCTAAGTAGTATTATTATCAGTTTTTTGTGCGCCGATGTCTCCTTTATTTGTGACCGTGGAACTATCTTGATTTATATTTAAATATGATGTTGATTCCGCCATCTGTTTTATTTCCTTGGATTTACATTGATTTTCCGCTGGTTTGTATCTTGAATCTGTTTTGTTTGGACCATTTAACCTCATTTCCAGTTGCTGAATTATATCCATTAGTAGCATATTGTTATATTTTAGCACATTGTTTTTGTCATTTCGGCAATGATAATACGTAACCACTTATTCTCCATTTCGTACCTATGTGTGTATTCTTGCGACTCTTCTCCCTGCTTTTCATCCACAATGCACGTGTGATTTGCTTGTGCATTTTTTTCCCTTTCGAATAGCATCCGGGGTGGAAAAATGCACCACACTCTCTCTCTCTCTTTATACGTTATAATGTTCTTCTTACAGTGTCTGTATGAGCACAACACGACTACTGGTTTGTTAATATTTTCTGCCCCTTCTTGACTGGACTTTTGCTATACCGCCATTTTATGATTCCAGCACTGAAACTAAAATTCTGAAGTGTTATAGCTTATCAAAGAGTTCTCTGTAAAATTTTACAGCAACATACTTTTATTGCTAGTAGTAAACATGCATCTCCTTGCAATATACTAATTGGTACACAAGTAGCTTCGAAAAATCTTGAATCACTGTAATTTGTTCGGTAAAGTAATATCACATGGATGACCAGAAATCCAAACTCTTTTTTATAACTTTTCGATGCTAGACTAAAAAAAATCTGTGATTTTAAGCCATTTAAATTCTTTTAGTCGATAAGGATCCGATACTAACCTGCTACATCCATAATGTATTTCCTTCTTCTCTTTCCATCAACAGAAAACAGGACCGCAGTTCTCTTACTATAGCTACCTGAAAAAACCTTGGTCAAAGCTTTGCAAAATAAAAAACTGAAACAAAATTCAAAGATCAAGTCAATTTTTATTTTAATGGATCAAAAAAGAACATTTTGTAAAGTTTTGATCAAATTATCTCCAGATCTGTGATCATGCAATATTGGAAACATTAATAATATGAACGACAGAAATTAGTAACGGTCGGTTATTGACTCAAATATTATATATAATATTATTTTTTACAAACAGTTATTGTTATGTTTATTTCACAGCTTGGAGAAATTTTCATCGACAAGCAATCTCTTTACATTTCGTGCGTGACTAGCTACAGCATTTTAATTATGTTATTTTTTTTTCTCTAATTGACCTTCATTTTGTTAATATTATTAAACCAATCATCTAGAAAATTATCACTTATTTTAATTGCAATATTAGTATTTACAGTTGTTTGAACGCTTAATGAATTATAGACTCATTGCAGAGATGTTCTACTGCAATTTCTGTTTGTTTTAATTTTATCATCAAATAAGGTTCTATAGCGTATTCGCTATTTAATAAGTACTGCCCAAATATACCTTTTCTAAATTGCAGTTGTTATTTTTTTTTAAAATATTGATTCAAACAATCCACCCAAAAAAATCCTGCTATGCTCAACACGATTACATATTTTCAAACGTTGTTTGCATAAAAATTAGTGGTACCGTGGCACCAATCTGTCTGTCTGTTGAGGGCGTACCCTCAAGAAACCTGCGATATGCAAAGCCGAAGTATGCGCAGACGCTAGCAACGTTTTTAATATTATAATCTCCATCAGTATTAAAAACCTCAACAGTATACACTAAATTAATTTTTATTATTATTAAAGACATTTGTTGTGCCCTATAAACTTTTGACGCAACACTCCGTTACCTAATTAGAGCATCATCTTTTTTTCTCAATGAACGCCGCCGGTTATTTATATTTTTTATTATCGCCCGTGTTCCTGCTATTCAATTCAAACAAGCCCCCTCTCTGCTGGAAGATCAATGTCATTATCGCACCGGATGATCCTTTTGCGGGAACCAGTGACCTTCTATTGTCCTGCAAACTAGTATTTGCAGACATAGAAGTCGTAGCCGGAGCGAGAGGCCGTGATATAATCGTGTGTTCGCATGGCGATGAATAAAATTGTGGCTGAATAAAGCAGGAGGGAAAACTCGGTGTCCAGGTAACATACAGTCATTGACCTTATACTCTACTGCTGAATGCTGAATGCCAATACACTGACGGTGTGGACTCGCTGACGTGAATAAAATCATCAATGTGTGCGCCTCTGCATATGATAATGGGGAAAAATTGTTAAGGTTACGTCATGCTATGCGTGCGCGTACTGTATGAAAAGACAATTTTAGGGAAGAGTTTTCCAAATATTTTCGAGAGTATAGTTTGAATTAAATACCAATTTCAAACTTATTTAAATAAAATGAATGAAGAAATTTTGGATAATTCTTAAAACTAAAAGAAATATTTTGGCCGAATTCTAGAAATATGGAAAACATTTTCGAAATTTAATACTAGTCTCTGGAAAACATCTACAAAATATAACAAATGATGCTAAAAAATTAAAAACTTCAAAAGCATGGGTAAAATTAAATATTAAATTAAGAAGAAAATCCTGCAAAATTCCAACAAAAAAATTCTTGAAATTCAGAATAATCATTCATAGAAAATTCGAATAAAATAAATAAAGTAAATATTTGGTAGAAACATTTCTGAATAATTTTAGAACTGTAGAATTTGAAAAAATGTTCTATTAATATGAAGTAAAAGATGCTACAAAAAAATCCTAATAAAGCAATCTAATAAATTTATAGAGAATGGATAATATTCACTTCGGATTATTTAACAATATTCTAAATTGCTAATTAATCCGATCAAAAAAAAGGAATTTCTGAATTAAATAGTTTGTAAATGTTCACACTTTGGTAAATTTATTGCTGAAAAATACTCGTTTTTAGGACTCACAAGTTAAGGGAAAAAATTTGAGAAATTTCAGGAAAAAGTTTCTAAACATTTTCGAAGGAAATTAAATACCAACTTCAGAAAATTTTTTGATCAAATGAAAAAAGACATTTTTGTCAATTTTAAAAATTAAAGAAAATTGTAATTTTTTTTAATGAGAGCATAAATAAAATTAAATATAAACATCTCGATATAAAAACTAAAGCATTCATTCTACGTGAGGATACAAGAAATATTTTACAGGAAGTGTCCAAAATATTAAAATAAACTATGATTACTGCATCTGAACTAGTCAAACACTTTAGATATATATTTTTATTGAGAGCTAAAAACCGTTGCAAAAATATATATTTAAGACACCAGATGTGACCAGCAGATATAACTAATAAAATATACAGGGTTATTCACGCTATACGGCACGGAATATTGTGCCAAAATACGTGACTTTCAAAAAGTTTCACTTTGAGGATATATGGGGGTCTATTAGGGCTACTTTTTAAAATTACTTTTATAATATACAGGGTGTCCCAAAAACCCTAAAAGTATCAAAGTTATGTTTTTTTTAATGAAACACCCTGTATTTTTTGCATTTTTGGATCCTTCGAGAAAAATAAGTGTGTGTTTTAATAAGGCTTTTATTACATAAACCTTAAGGTTTTTGAAATAATTTGAATTTTGTAAAAATGTAACCTAATTTTCATGTTTCAAATACTTAAAAAATAATTAAGTTATGCATACCAAATTTACACTGAAATGTAACAATAGATCATATTTTATTTTCCAAGTATAATAAACTTGACATCTTATGCCGACTGTAAAAAAATTGGAATTAAACAAATGAGAACTTTAAATGGCTATAACTTCATTTATTTAAATGGAACGCTATATTTATTATTTTATCAGCAAATGCACGTTTTAATTACCTTTCGAATGGTATTAAAATCTTAAGTGTTAAGTTTTCTCGTTTTTGTAGAAAACGCCAAAATATTGTTTATTGCACCGTTTTTGTACTTTTTAAGTAAAAATTTGTATGTACCTAGTTTTCTATGGTATTTAAAAACGTCAGATAATTAATTTAGTCTGTCATTTTAGTTTAAAAAGCCTGTATTTTGTTATAGTTGTCTTATTTTGCATTTTTGTGTTAGATCGTTAGTAATCGTTATTGTTTGAACATCGCTGTTGTATTTTTTGGTAAAAAATGAAGATTTACTCAAAAGAAGGGGTTATTGGCATTATTTTTATGCTTGGAGAATGTCATCAAAATTTATTGGCTTGTCGAGTTTATACTTAAAGGTTTCCCGAAAGAAATCACCCTTGGCCAGCTATTTTTGAGAGGCTATTAAACCAGTTTAAAAAATTGGAAGTGTCAGTTATAAAAACCTCAGTATAAGAAAATCTGTGTAAATTTTCATTTGTCACAACAACCATGTTCAAACAATAACGATTACTAACGATCTAACACAAAAACGCAAAATAACACAACTATAACAAAAGACATCCTTTTTAAACTAAAGTAACAGACTAAATTAATTATCTGATGTTTTTAAATACGATAGAAAACTAGATACATTAAAATTTTTACTTTAAAAGTACTAAAACGGTGTAATAAACAATATGTTGCCGTTTTCTGTAAAAACGAGAAGACTTAACACTTAAGATTTAAATACCATTCGATAGGTAATTAAAACGTGCATTTGCTGATAAATTAATAAATATAGCGTTCCATTTAAATAAATGAAGTTATAGTCATTTAAAGTTCTCATTTGTTTAATTCCAATTTTTTTACACCCGGCATAAGATGTCAAGTTTATTATACTTGGAAAATAAAATATGATCTATTGTTACACCTCAGTGTAAATTTGGTATGCATAACTTACTTATTTTTTTAAATATTTGAAACATGAAAATTAGGTTACATTTTTACAAAATTCAAATTAATTCAAAAACCTTAAGGTTTATGTAATAAAAACCTTATTAAAACACTTACTTATTTTTATAGACGGATCCAAAAATGCAATAAAATACAGGGTATTTTATTTAAAAAAAACACAACTTTGATACTTTTAGGGTTTTTGGGACACCCTGTATATTATGAAAATAATTTAACAAGTAGCCCTAATAGACCCCCATGTATCCCCAAAGTGAAACTTTTGAAAGTCACGTATTTTGGCCACAATATTCCGTGCCGTATAGCGTGAATAACCCTGCATATATATATATATATATATATATATATATATATATATATATATATATATATATATATATATATATATATATATATATCTCGATATATAGAAGAAAAATTCCTGCAAAATTGTAAAGTAATATTAAGGGTCGTTTATAGAAAGGCACTTGGTTGGTTTCACAATTTTTTTTTCTATAAACAACCCATAATATTAAAAATGTTTCACCACGTGATAAACGAGAATCACATTCAACAAATTGTTGGAAAATTCAAATAAAGTATATATTTGGAAAAAAACATTTTAGGATAATTCTAAAACTATACAAGAGGATACTTATATTTGGAAAAATATTCCGTCAATATGAGTTACAAGATGCGTAAAATTTAAAAATATTCCAATAATTTCATGTAGAATAGATAAAAGTCAATACCAATAAAATACAATACAATTTTAAAAAAAATAGCATCAATAATAAATGGTAAACACTTTTCCAAAAATATATGAGATATTTTTATGAAATCTTGAAATCCTAAATTGCTGAATAATCTAATAAAATAGAAGAAACATTCTAAAAGCCCCGCAGGAAATAGTTTAGATTTCTTCGAGTAAATTATCACACTTTGGTAGAATTATTACTAGAAAAATCTCA
>OZ018387.1:83931530-83962705 GCA_963969525.1 Ontholestes murinus
CTCGGCTTTTCAAGACCAATTTCCTCCGGGCTACGTCACGTCTTACGTAACGTGCCGGCCGCTGTGGTGGAGGAGAACCGTGACCGTGTACTAATTCTTCCACGTTAATTTGCATACATTCGGTTTCTTCTGAAGATGTTAAGCTGACGGTGGGTCGATGTGGGACAATGAGATCTAGATTGAGAACCACACCTTTTAAAATATTATTAAAGATAATTTTTCTTTTAATTATCTACAAATTTATTTTTATTTTTTCGTTGCTTTTAGATTGAGAACCACACCTTCTGAAATATTATTAATGATAAGTTTTCTTTTAATTATTCACAAATTTATATCGTGTTTTCCGTTGCTTCATAATTTTTCTGTTAACTATCCACAAATTTCATACTTAGCAGTTCCTAATTCAACTACGTTGGACGTTGGTTGTTATGGGGCCAATATATTTTCTTTCTACTCATATATGTTTTGATTTTTTATTAGGTGTTAGCCCACTCTGCAAGTGTCAATTATTTATGATGAAAATATTTTCGCTGCTAGATATAAAAATATTTTTACCACTAGAGATCAAAATCTTTTGTCATGCATACATACCAAAAAAACGGAGCCGTGGAAATGGAAAACCCAATCATGTGCACAATTCATTTTGAATGGCATAAACTTCAACATTATTGCGAATATTGAGAATTCTAACGAAAAGTGAAATGAGTGAACCAGTTTCATTGAAGTAATAAATTTCGCTTCTAGAAATATTCTATCCGAAAAATTCCGAGAAATGTATAAATCTGCTTACAAAAAAATTATGTTTTAGAGCGAAAAAAAACATTTTACCACATAAGGACACCATCGGCAACCGTAGCGACAACTTTGAGGAGTGGAAACGTAAAAATCTACAGAATATATAAATTATTATATCGTAAAGTAAATAGGATTGAGCAATATGTGAAATGACAAATATACTCTTTTGTCGAATATCCGATGACCGTTTTATATAAATGTTTCTGAATTTCATTAATACAGCGTTGAATTTCCTTATTTTGTGAATTTCAGCTTGTTGGTATCGATTAACTCCATTATAAAGAAAATCAATGATGTTAAAAAACATAAAAATAAAATATCACTGAATATTCTTATAGCATCATCATGTTACAACCAAATACCGTTCACATCAATATCACCTAATTTGGGCCAATACATTTACTGCTCGGCCAGCTACATTTTCAAAAAAGTAAGGTCTAATGTTATCTCTATTCTAAAATACGCCCCAAACAATAACACACAACTAATAAGAAATTGACCTCGAAGTAAACCAATTTCATTTGGATGTACTATTAATACTTCTACAACATAAGCTATTAAACACTTTTTGCAGATTATAATACTTAAGACAAAATCAACTTTTTTTACTTTATTTATGCCCTATGCACAAACATATAAAAATATTGAGATATGTATCCACTTTCACTTATTATAATTAACTGCATTAGTTGTTTTGTGCAACGTACTTCCAAAGCAGCATAAAGAGACCAACATTGCATGTCTATATAAAAAACTACAGGTTTATTTATATTTTAAAAATCATTTGCAAACATTGTAGACTTATTAAATATTTTGAGCAAAGTTGATAAAACTGGAAATCATAAAATCTTAGCTGAACTATCATTAACAATCAAAGATTTGCAAAGATCAGTATAAACGTTAGTTACGAGTGTCGAAATTCAGAGACAGGAATTAGCGGAATTTGGTAAAATTTCAAATAATTTAAAAGCTTTGCGTTCTGAAAATCAAGAACTAAAAAATACTGTTAATTATTGGAATCATTCGTTCATGAATTAGAGGAAAGAATCAGGAAATTAATCTTATTCTTTACAATGTACCGGAATTTCAAGACACTAGTCCGGATGACCGAAAGTCCCATGATGAATCAGCGGTCAAGGATCTTTTGAAACCAATTATACATCCAATAAACATTAATCGATGTTTTAGACTAGGTAAAAAAGTGATGACATAAGACCAATAGAAATTATGCTTCCTGAACGTGGTGATGTTACAAAAATTGTAAAATACAAACAGCTTTCTGGCCCTTTTTAAATTCAACCTGATTACAATATTACAACGATCAGAGTATTAATAAGTTTTAATTGACCTTAAATCTTGAAAGGATCCTACTTTCTTTATCCGTTATGTTAATAATCTAGCAAACATATGCCAAAAAAACATTAATTTCTCAACATAATAATGATAATAAAGTAACTATTCTCTGTCAGAAAATCACAGGTTTGAAATCGATACGAAAACAAATAATAATATAGCTCGTCCAATTACGACTTAATATTTATTACTAAAAGTTGGTATAAGCACAGCGTTTTTAATTTTAAATTATTTATCAACTATAATGATGTGTATCATGGTGACAGACTCAATAGAATCAGACAATATTTTTCTCTGTTAAAATTATTCTATCCAATATTCCCAATGCATTAGAAGCTATTAAATTGATTATTAATTCGAGAACGATCTTGATGATATGTGTTTATATTCCCAAAATTTTGACTTTTACTTTGAAGCCATTGATAGTCTATCATCATATTGTATTAATATTTGGCGTTTTTAATATTCCTGAGTATAGAGAGTAGTCTAAGTTAATTTTTTTTTTTTGACAAGCGTTAATATGTTCATGGATTATGACAATTTGATATAAATTAATAATATTCTAAATTATCTTGTTAGGATTTTAGATCTGGCCATTCTATGACGTGAATTTAAATATGAAATTCAACATAATCTTAATTCACTTAGGCTTGAAGATACACATCATTCTACTTTAAGTATTTCTGTAGATGTTTAATTGTGGAGGTGTTTACTTTGTGGTACATCTTGAATATAATGAAGACGGAAAAACAAAGTAATCGTGTCTTCGCCTTCGTTACTTTGAGAAACTATAGGCTGACCCTACAAAAGAATTTTTAATAAACAACTTAAAATCACCCTCGATAATTGTCCCGCTACTGTCACCGCAAATCAAAAACGTTTCCTTGTCCCAATGAATCCATGTTCTCCCAAATTGTATGGCCTTCTCAAAATTCATAAACCAGAAGCACCATTAGTTTTATATTTGCAAATACTTAAAAAAAATTATAATACGGTATACTAAAAATCATTACTATGAAGTAGAGGCTAAATCTTATTAATAAGGAATAGCAAATATATTTTTACAATTGTTGTCGTCATAACAAGCAAAACCAAGTGATTATAATGTTAATTTCCCTTATCGTTAAATTATGTTTCACCAAGTAAAGGATTAGCAAAAAGTTTTTAGTTCATTAAAGGCGATTTTAATATAAACTTCAATTTTAACGATTGTACAAATATTTTCAAATAAGCTATGATTTCGAAAGAAATTTTAGATTACCTGCTAGGATTTAAAGCTGCAATTATAATGTATTTGCAAGTAATGACGTATTTCTTACTTTACTCAATATTATTGGTTTTTATGATCACAGGAGAATATATTGTAGAATGAAGAATAACTTAGATGCTCGAATATTCAAAATAAAAATATATTAGTTAATATTTATAACATTTTGTTCATTCGTCCTCCGTCGCGTGAACATCGATTTTGAGTGCAGTGTTCTATTGAAAATTAATCAATTTACTCCGTTAGAAAATTAACTATTCTAGTGTCAGTGGTATAATTAACATCACACAAGTGCCGTTTGTAAACAGTAGCCGAAGGTAGCAGTTCCACATGAACCAAACGTCCGGGTTTTCCTCGGGAAACCCAGGACTCAATCAACCTCCAGATAAGTCTAAGATTTTTTTAACACCTCCCGGTCTCTTATCACAATCTCTAAACATATTAAATGATGTACCATTAGAAACTCAATAGGTTCAGATGAAAGAGTTGAGACCCGCAATTCATTTACTAAATCCATCGCATCAGTCCCACGTGCAGATATCGCGCCCGAGGTCGCGTCGATCTCACCTTGCACATCAGATTATACGACTACAAATAAACAGAGTAATTTAGGGAAAAAATTGAGTATGGAAATTAATAAAAATTTAAATCAGAATATTAATTCAAAGCCTAATTATAGATATGAAACAGCTGATGTCGGGCCGTTTCAAGTTTATCTTGAGGCCAACGTAAAAAATCCATCACTAGGTAAATTTTGGATTGTTATGTAAGCATATTGGAATAAATAATACTAATACTAATACTAATACTAATACCCTATGTCTATCGGAAGAATAATACTTTTTAACCACAAAGATATCGATAATCAGATCATAGAAATCTCCCCAATGAGAAAATATAGAGTTCAGGTAGTGTTAAGAACATTTTTAGCAGAAAACAAACTTATTGACTCCACATATCTAAAAAATCAAAATATAACCGCATATATCCCACAGTTTATGGTTCGTAGACTAGGCGTAGTAAGAGGAATCGATACACCCTTAACGGAAAAAGAATTAATCGATGAGATTAAGCCACTTTCCGGCGATAACTTTAATGTCCTGGAAACCAAGCGTTTGAATAGGCGTCAGGTAATTGATGGTAACACAGTATACATCCCCACTCAGTCCGTTCTGGTTACATTTAAGGGGCAAATACTGCCTTCAAAAATTTCAATTTTCCATGTTGCTTGTTGTGTAGAACCATACATACAAAGAGTTATTCAGTGTTTGCGTTGCTTACGGTATGGACATATTAGCACTCATTGTAAAGCTAAATCAAAACGGTGTCCGAAATGTTTGGGAGATCATGATCCTAATGATTGTAATAATTTAGCAGATATTAAATCGTTTTCTAACACAGTAGCCGGTAATAAACCTATAATATCACAGAAGAACTTTCCGGATTTAAACCCAAATAAAATGCTAAATAAACGCAAACGTCAGATATCGCTGTATTCTCAAGATATTATTGAAACCCGCAGAGAACATAGAAATATTCTAGCTAGGCCTAGAAGTGATAACGGCAATGGTGTTGCCCTTAGGAATTATAAAGATTCAAATGGCGGTAATGATAGTTCCATGTCAGTATTAATTGATGAAATATACAATAACATACTGTATCTGATTTAATTAAGTCTAATAATAGTGGTCTTGACTTAGAATTGGTTATTAAAAAACAAATTGAATCCATCTTATAAAATAAAATTCAACGTACACAACTTGAATATTCTGCAATGGAATGCTAGGTCGATTAGAAGTAAAAAAAGGTAGTACAACATTTCATTAGAACATTTCATATTCGAACAACAAATACAATTATGCTTAATTAGCGAATCGTGGCTTCATCCTCAGAGTAAATTTATTTTCCCTGGTTTTAACATTTTCAGAGATGATAATAATAATGGAAAAACTGGCGCATGCATTCTTTTAAGTAAGAATATATCGTATGAGCCTTACGACTCTTATTTTAAAATCCCTGGTGTGAATATGGTCAGTATTTCATTAACATTTAAAAATAAGAAAAACATTAAATTTATAAATTTGTATATTAGTCCCAATATAACAATCATCAAATCCTCTTGGAACTTCTTTTTCAGGAGTATCCAGGGGTCATTTTAAATTGGTGGTGATTTTAATTGCCACCATTTGGCATGGGGGGATGCAAAAATAGATGTCAAGGGTATAAATTTGATTCAATCGAAGAGTCAAATTTAATTTACTTAATTGATGGCTCACCAACACTCTTTAAACGACTTAACCCCGAACCATCAGCTATTGACCTCACTATTAGCACTCCAGATATTGCATTAGTATCAACATGGCAAGTTTTGAATAATACTTTAGGTTCGGATCATTATGCTATTAAAATTTCAATAAATATCAGTCCTTGTATAAAACAAATGCAAAATAGTAAAAAGTGGAACTGCAAAGCCAACTGGACAAAGTTCAGCACATGCATGCACGAACATACCCCTTCATCTATTCGTACTAATAATATTGAAACTTCATATGGACAGTTTTTAACAAATATTAATCAAGCCAGTGAGACGTCCATCCCAAAATATAAACAAATGTCGGAATCTCCTAAATTTTCAAAGCCATGGTGGAATAATCAATGTCGTTCAGCAATTGAAAATCAATCTGAGGCCCTAGAGAGATTTAAACAGAATCCAAATTCTGCTAATCTCATTGAATATAATAAATGTGTTGCAACACATGTTAAAAGCAAAAAGAAATCATTTTATAAATTTTGCTCTAATCTTAACCGCAGTACCCCTATTAGCACGGTCTGGAAACGAATAAAAACAATTAAGAAATATCATATGTCAATACCCACCCCATTATTGATGGAAATTGGTGCGAAGAACTCTTATATAAACTGGCTCCCTTATCAGCTAATAAATGTATTTGTTTTGATGATTTACAAGAAGAAAATCATTACCTCATGAGTTAAGTATGAATCTAAAAACAACGCAAGCACTGCTCTTACCCTTGAATGCTAAATATCAACTTTTAAACCAAATTTGACTTACTACAGATATTCCTAATGAGTGGAGGGAATATAAAATTATAACTATTTTAAAACCAAATAAGGATGTTAAATTAATGACAGCGTATAGACCAATTTCCCTTTTACCTTGTTTTCCTAAAACATTTGAAAGAATAATAAAACACCGTATCGAATGATGGGTTGAATCTCAGGGTAAATTTCTAACTACTCAATACGGATTCAGAAAATGTCATTCTACTCAGGATGCATTAGGTACTCTTATTACGGACATCCAGATTAGTTCCTCAAAAAAGAATCTGTGTGTGGGCTTTTTGTTGATATTTCTAGTGCATATGATAGCGTAGATCTTTCTTTACTATCTCTAAAACTAGAGAAATTAGGATTGCCTCATTCTATGATTAAATTAATAATACATATGTTTAGTGGCAGGCGCTTGTCTTTACATGTAAATGGCGAAGTATTTGGCCTTCATGTGTCAAATATTGGTCTACCTCAATGTAGTATTCTAAGCCCACTTATATACGCCCTATTTTTGTTTGATTTGGAAACATTTTTTAATCCCTTAATAAAAATTATCCAGTATGCAGATGACATTTCCATATATACGCACGGGAGTAATATAAACAGATGTTTTAATTCATTGGATAACGCGTTAAAAACTATTAAATCATATTGTAATGATAATGGCCTTAATATCTCTCATGATAAAAAACAATTATGTACATTCACACGTACATGGTGTGATACAGATTCGGTAACTTACACGTACAAGCATACAAAATGCATTAAATTCCTTGGCCTTTATATCGAAACTAAATTGCTATGGTATAATACATAATATCTAGAGTGGAAAAAAGCGTGAATATTCTTAGAATGCTTTCTTCGGGTAATTGGGGATCTGACCCTGCAATTTCTTTACTCATATACAAAACATGTATTCGGTCCGTGATTGATTATAGCTCTATGTTCTACCCAAATGCAAGCAATTGTCACCTCAAGAAACTAGACATTGTACAATATAAATGCTTACGTCTCTGTATAGGTGTTTTGCGTAGTTCACACCAATACATTTTTTACTAGCGGAAACTAATGAAAGACCTTTAGCTATCAGACGTAACCAATTAGCCTCTAAATTTCTTATAAACTTAATACCAAAAGGTTCTAGACTAGCAAAGAACATTATATCACTAAATATACTAGATTTGTCTTCGATATATTGGATTATAAAAAAATCTCCTATCTTAGTGGAATGCTATAGGGCTCTTATTGAGGTTCAACCTAACTTCATTGATAATTGTGGGATGCTGCTATATAAAGTGCCATATTATATTTTAATTAAGCCTGTTCACTGTTTTTATTTGAAACGTACCCCTGTTAACTGTACACAAATATCCGAGATGAATTTTCTAGAACAGGTGAATTCCAAATGGCCAAATGCTTATAAAATCTTTACTGATGGCTTCCGTTCTAGGGATACAGTTGGGGGTGCATTCTACGAGCCGCAAAGAAAACTTGATAATTCATTCTTTCTTGGAAATTCTATATCAGTCTATACTGCCGAAATGATAGCTATTTTAAAGGCACTAAAATACTTAACAACTATCAATATATCAACATTTTCAAATATTTCAATATTTACTGATTGTAGGAGTATTGTTGACTTTTAAAAAAATTTTAAATTTTCTTCAAAATTAAATTATTTAAGTGGAAAAATATTAAAATATCTTAATTTAATTAAAATAAAGGTTTCCCTTGTATGGATCAAGGGACATTCTGGTATCAGCGGGAATGAACATGTTGATTCATTTGCTAAAGCAGCTGTGCATTCTAATATACACTTAAATTATCCTATTAGCCCGTCTGACATGTTTAATATATTAAATAAAAGCCTAGACAGGGAATTCAACCAATATTATGAGAACAGAAGTTACGGTTCATTTTACAAAAGTATTTGCTCCAATATACCGTTTAAACCTTGGTTTCTAAAGTGTGAATTTTTATCAAAGCGATTTATTAAACAATGTAGATTGCGATGTAATCACGGATTATGCCCATTTGATTTATATAAAATTAACAACAGGACTGACCCCTTTTGTGTATGCGGCGAGAGAGGTACGTTAGAACACATAATTATCATAGTTATGTGCTGTGTAAATTTTAACCTCGAACGCACAATTCTTTTTGATAAAATTTCGAAAAATCTGACACTCCCTTTCAATTATAGAACAATACTAGAATCAAATAATCTATTTATATACAAACAGGTCTTTAATTTTTTTGAATCTTTAAATTTATCAATTTGATTATTTGTATGAATGTGTAAAATATGTAAGCTATTCCTTTGTTGAGTACCTTTGTAGGATTTCCTATGTTCCGTGGCTTAGTTTTGTTTGTTTAATAAATTAATAAGGTGAGAAGAGTGTTATCCCTCTGTTTTCCCCAGTAAGTATGGTTAACATATAGATTAATTAATATGGAAAATAAATACATAATGTTGGCTAATGGTCACAAAACCAAAGCCAGGCAAAAGCCAAATCAAATTAAAAAAAATATTTATAATGTAGAAAATCAAATTATAATATATAACTTAATTAAAACAATTCTGATTTGTGCAAGGGTATGTACACAAACCATTCAAAATACAAGCTAAAACAATATTATATTTTAAAACAACAATTCATAAAATAATTTGTTTTGTCGTCAAGATAACTTTATCATTATTGAAAGGAATTATTTTCTTTCGTACAGTTTGACTTAAAATGTGAGTACGGGACGACTAAATAAACGTGTGGGTTTATATTTCAAAGTGTATGTATTGCTGTAAAATGATCCTAGGTAAGTGGAATTATAAAATCATGATAGATTTATTATTCATAATATTGTATTCTACTTAAAAATTATAATTATATTTAAGTTATTTTAATTGGTAGTATTTTAGTAATTGTAAGAATGTTTCAAATATTTACAACTTGGAAAACTTTATCCAAAAATTCAAGCAAAAATTTTGTTTACCTCTCAATGTTTTAAATTGTATTTTATTTTAAACCTATAATTCAAATTAAATCAACAATTCTTAAATAAAATCTTTATTAGTATTAATATAGTGATTGCGAACAATATATTAATATGTTTGATATTAACTTTAAAATCGGTGAGTATTAGCAAAACATTTAAGGAATGGTGGTTTTAAAATATAATTATTTCTGTTTGTGTTAGTGAAAATGGGCGTATGCATTAAAGCATCCATATTTCGGTCGAATCCTAATTTAATCCGATATGTCGATTAGGCTAATTTAGTACATGATATTAAAGCCCCAAATTTGAGAATATTTTTAAAAATCTATAAGAAAAGTCTAGAAATAAATTGCTATATCAGGTATGACAAGTTATTATAAGATATTCATTTCATGATTTAAATAACAAAAATGGTGATGTGGCCATCATAGTGCTTTCCCTATATTTTTCTCGAAAACTATGAGGTTTACGCACAAAGGCTATTCTTAATGATTTGTTCACTTTTGAATTCTCTACAATTATTTGCAATACAAGTTTCATGTGACTTTAATAGTTTATTAGCATAATTAAGCATTTTCCAAAAAATATATTTTAACAAAACTTGTTCAGTTCCTCAGTCCCTTTAACTTTTGTTTGAAAAGTTTTGTAAAATTTTTCATATTAAAAATAATATCGGAAAAAACCAAAAACAGACTCAAGTAAACATCCACTTCCGGTTTATGAATGTTCTCCAAAAGCTTTTCAGTTGCAGTTTTTAACGATAAAACCTTAAGTTTAAAGTTTCATTTTAATCGGATTGTTAGAGAGATACAGCGCCCACATATATTTTCCTGCATGAAAACAATACTTCCCCTTATATACACTATATAGGGAAAGTAACTATATATATTATTTAGGCAAAGTAAAAGGGTAATTTAAAATTTTGAATACAATTTTAAAAGGTATAGCAATATGAAACTAAACAAGTGTATATACCGTATATTTAAAACTCTTTTATTTTTCCACTGAACACTCTGAAATAGCAACTGGATTATATTCAAACAAGGCAATATAAAGATCTATATAATTATCTACATTTTATATTTAAAAGTCTTTGACAGTACAGATCATTAAATATTGCTACATAAATGGAAGCTTATGACATTCGAGGTGAAGAACAAAAATGTGTATCGTTGCCTGAGAAATAAAACTATAATTTTCCAAGCGGAAAAAAATAAGTTAAATATCAATAGATTAAAAATCTACACAAGGACCATTATTTTTTTGTATTTGCAATAGATTTATATAGTATCTATAGAGATAATAAACTCTCCTGCAGGTAATGCCATTATATTTATTAAATTAAATATTATTACGTAGTAATCCATTATTCAATGCTAATACGAAACTAGAATAAAAAGAAGCAGACGTTTTTACAAAGGTAAAGAGTGGTCCATGAAAAACTATCTTTTAATGGCAAAAATTAGATAGCGTTTTATTAAATGTACATTCAAATATTCTTTCTACACGTTGGTAAAGATACTAAATAAATAATCATTCTCCCTTAGCATATTTTAGATTATTAATTAAAATATAATAAATATGTTATTCAATTGAACATAAAATTAACTAAAGTTGTATATGGTCTTCGATTACTAATCACATATAGTAATATTTATATATTATTATGTTTTTAATTCTTTACTAAGGTATGTAATTATTTCTTAGGTTGTAGTAATACAATTGATAACGTATTCATAATATAAAAAAGGCCTTACGTTTATTAAATGAAATTATTCTTATTTTTTTTATAAATAATAAATCAATGCTTTCCCTCGCTGGATATTTTCGCAATTATATTTTGAAAATCCAGCGATGAATGTATTTTAAAAAGGAGGCACATAACATATGTGATATTAAAGATTTTTAATCACCATAAATACTCAAAAATATTACTACAAAACACATTATAGCAATACAGTATTTGTGATTTAGCTTGGTCTATAGTTTCAGCAACAAAAACACTCATAAAAACGGTCCAACTTACTTGTGTTAGGTCGAAAATCTAAAACCTCGGACAAGAAATGTTATTCATTAGTTATTGCATTGAGAACTAACATATAAATTTAATCGAATTCACAAATTTTTTGGCAAAAATAAAAGTAAAGTTAATCACGTTAAATATCTTAAACTAAAAAAGAAATTATTTATTACTATAAATAAAATGATAAGCTCTGGTTGAGAATTTATATACTTTCTCAGCCAGGGCGTTTCATTTATTACATATATAATAGAGTAACAGTCTCCTCAATCCAATAATATAAATTTATCAATAACAAATCCAACAAATCTACAATAATTGTAGAAAAAATTACTAAAGCTTAGATGCTGAAAATCCATATTAATAAACCACTTTATTTCTAAAATAAAACAGAATAGAATTCGGAATTACATAAAAGAAAATTAGTTTCAAATTATTTATTATTATTAACCAAATAATAATTGTAGAATCAGCACTCAAAAGTCTGTTCAAACCTTTAACCCCCAGAGCCCACATAGATCATATGAAATCATATGTTCGTAATCTTCCCAAAGACTTCACAGTGATGAAACACCTTAATCAAAAATTATCTTTAGAAGTTTTCTCTATTCCTCTAACTAAAATCAGAACAACCACTGAATTAAAAAATTAGTTTTAATTGCTAATGTATCCGAGTTTCCCAATTTAAATAAATCTTTTATTTCACTGAAATATTTTGGAAAGCCCAACAAACAAATAACAAATATTTTTTGAAAACAGAATCATCAAGTAACCTTTGAGCCCCGTGAAAAATTATTACACTTAATACCATAAGTGATGGCAGTTTACTCGAATAATTTTTGTTTTTTCATAAAAGTTTGTTGCTTAGCGATTTTAATGAGAGCAGATGTGATTCCGAGTTAATTGCCATCACGAATGGTATTTGGAAAGACTATTCGACAACTACGCCCAGCCTTCCAGATTCCAAGAGTTTCCATTAAATAATTATGGTTGAAAAAACGCTACCAAACCTTTCCAATTTTTAATTTACTTATAACTGTCATAAGTGTAAACAACGTTTTCATTTTTTTATCGAGGCTAATTCAATTTGTTTAGCGGAAATAGTTAACTTCGTTTTTCTCAGTTGGAAACGATAAGTTCGGTTTATTCACCAATTAACTGACGTGATTGGTAAGAAATAACACGAGCCTCCTTGTCATTGGCTATATGCAATAGGAGTGTAATAGTCAAACATATTTAATATAAAAGATAAAATTTACCCTTCGAAAAAATATAGTTTGTATGAAATATGTTTTTCCGAACGCAATAGAATGTGTGTAGGGCAAACAAAACGAAGTGTATCAACTTGATTTTTATAACATTTTCGTGCATTTTGTCTCAATCAAGACTCCAGCTCATTTTTAAATCAATGTTTACAAAACCCACACACAATTTACGGACATAAATAACCTCAAAATCTTGCATAATTGCAACAATGGCACTAAGTTTAATCTACTGAAGTCATTTGAAATTTTCAAACAAAGCTGTAATCCGTCAATAAATCTCCTTAACGAGCAAACCGAATTGAACTTTTCACAACTTTTTAATCAGGTTCTTTCGAGATAATCCGCAAAAAACTAGCGACATGTATATTACCTTAAGAAATAATATTCATTCAAACATAATCATTTTATAATTGTATTGTATTGCATTGAATTATATTTAACGTGCTTGCATAATAAATTAAAATATATTTAATTTAATTATACAGAAATTTCGGTGGTATACGAAAAGGCCAAAGTTCACTTCATATATTCTTCTATTCGCACTCATTTTTAGGCAGATTTGGGATTGTTATCTCAAGATCCTTTAATGACATTCTGGGCTACTTAGTTAGTATTTTTACTCAAAACTTCTACTGGTTTATACTTAACTTATTAGTTTGACATAAAATTATAAGTGGAAGCTTTATCACACCGGTTTTCCAAAAACAAGACAGTGATAACATTGAAGATTATCATCCCATAACAATTAAAATACGCTACGTTAAATACGTTTTTAAAAATATTTGAATTAATTATTTATAAAAGAATTATATATTTTTTCTCACGTATTATCTATTTTGAAATAGTCTAAATGGGTGAAATATCGAAACTACATTGTTCGACTATACAAATGCTATATTATTTGCACTTGAGGAACGGGATGTCACTTAATCTAACGCTTACCCCTCCAGCAGACGATTGTTTACTAAATTATGCAAATGATACTACTGTCATAATTAAAGATGAAACTGTTTCAGATTTAGGTAGAAATGGTAATCAGTCCACGTTTTCTTTAGAAAATTGGTTCAAATGCAACATGCTCAAATTGAATACTAATAAGACCAATTGCATCCTTTTTAATATCAACCAAAGCTCAACAATACCAGACAACACCCTAATTAATATAACAAATATGACAATTAAATGTGGTGAGTACTTAGGTAAATATAGGTTGCTATGGTTTACGCGTGCTGATTATTGCAAACAACTCCATGATAGCAAATGACTTCTACTATGCTAAAATATATGCACATCTTAGATATGGTCTAAACACATAAAAATCTTGGATATTATTATTTTAATAATAAAAATATATAAGTCCTTTACGTTGTAGAAAATTCACTAATAATTAGAAAAATACGAAAATATTTTGGTAAAATCTACAACAAATGAGTATTATTAAGACTACAAGAACAAATCACTTTTGAAACAACTACTTCTCTAGCTAATACTTCGACAGACATTGAATGATACAAAAGTAATTTGCGTGTTACAAAATAGCAAGGCTATTAAGCAACACTAGGTTCAACGTATTTCTTTCTTTTACAGAAATACTTGATTTTATAATATTGTCCTTAGATATCAATTGAAATATATTAGTAGTATTTTGTCACTTAAACAACCACTGACATCATAAATGAAGATTTTGCTATGTGCAAAATTTTAAACTGATCCAAATCATTTGATATAGGTAAAAAATAAACAACTTATGTATACAATCATTTGAAACTCGAAAGATAATTTTATTCCATAATTAACTAAAGTAAGTGAAATATTTTAGACGTTTTATACTTATATTTTATATTATCAATTTTGACACAACTAGAGTTTCGACTTTTGAAAATTGTTGGCATCTTTGTTAAAATAATTAACCGTAATATTAATAATTCTTCAAATAATACCATTGACTTTCTAATACGATTAGCTAATGAATTTAATCTACAAAACTGATATATATTTTTTGTTTGGTATATTGAAATATGAAATAGATATTAATGCAAACAGTTAGAAAACATAGCGTTTCATAATTGTTTATACAACATAACCTTGTTCTAACATGCAACTAATAAACCTGTATTGTTACTACTGTATTTCTGATAACATAAACGCACGTATGGACCATTAAAAGCAACACGCAGCATTCGGAATCTTATTATAATATACCTGCATATACCACATGTCGCCGCATAAGAAATCTGCCCATGACCTACCACTATAATCTAGATAAACATCACCGTACACTGAGCGAGTACCGAAGAGCGGTTGTAAATACTATACAAAAGCCAAGGGGTTTCGGGTGGTTTTGGCCTTCGCATGCCATATGTAGGACTTTCCCACGATGTTTTGGTCATTTTCACCCTTTCACTTTTTCTAATTCAGGCAACTTATGGTGTTCCGTGTAGGCGAGGGCGATAATCTCACGTCTATGAATGGGGCCGAACAGGTAGAAACGTTTTCTTCAAATAGCAGTTGGAGATGAGTCGTGCATTGTGTTGTTTAAGTGTTTGTTTCCTAGATGATTAAATTAGGGTGGGCATTATCTGTACGTGTCTAAGGATAGTAATTTTATCTGTAATCTTAAAAGACTATTCATTTAGTTTATATCTAGTTAAAACTTAATATATAATCACCACGATCATTTGTGAACTATGCAAAATGAAAATTATAAATTAATTTTAAATAATCAATTTATTAATAGAAAATATGTAAATAAATAAATTGTTGGAGATATTGCTTATTACACTACATTCTTTGGTGAAGAAAATATTACATGATTTTATTTACAGTTTTCCAAGAAGTGTTTAGAGAAAGACATTTTTTTAAAATAAAAAAATCAGTTAATTTGATTGTTGAATTACTTTTGTATAATTCAATGTCTGTTGAGGTATTAGCCAGAGAAGTAGTTGTTTCATTAAGTGATTTGTTTTGTAGTCTTAGTAAGACTCCGTTGTAGATTTACGAAATGTTTTCGTATTTTTAAATTATTAGTTAAGTAAAATGATCTAATAGTAACAGTTATCACTGCACAACCTGCAATATAGAACTATAAAAATTAACTAATAAATAAATAAAAATTTCCTTGCATAATAAGCATCAGGTGTTTAAGACAGTTGCTCTTAAGGGATTTTACTTCATATTATTATAATATTACAAGGTATTACAAGGACTATATAAGAATGTAGATTTCTTAACTGATTAAATCATACTCTTAATCATTTTTTGAAGGAACTAGTTCACTAATATCAAGTAATTTCATGGAAGTTATGATAACTTTAACAGAAAAATTGATAATTTTGTAATTATTTGCAAATAAAGATCTACGAAAAATTAAATTTAGAAAGAGACAATTTCCGCAGTGATAGGAATGGTTGCAATATTATAAAATATTATAAAATATGGTTATGTTATGTTTCACTATTTTAGTACAATAGTGAAACATAACCATGTGCTTAATTAATCCTTTTATTAAGTGATATTAATTTTTTTGTTATTTCTTTTTATTTTGAAAACAAGTGTAATGAAATATGTTCGTTTTTATAAGGCATAATCTGAAGGAACAAAAGAGGGCTTCAAGTCAACATCCATTTCCGGTGTGTAATATTACTCCAACAAGAAAGAAAAAGAAAACATTATGTTTAGTGTTGGAGCTCAAATTTCTAGGGACACTAAAATTAATATTTTCATTAAGGGATTTTAACTTAAATTTTGTTAAGAAAATTGTTGAAAACTAAAATAGTTTCAATTTTATCAAAAAAATGAAAAAAAAAGATCCAAAAGATAAAACTCTTTTCTTTTGGATCTTTTTTTTTCATTTTTTTGATAAAATTGAAACTATTTTAGTTTTCAACAATTTTCTTAACAAAATTTAAGTTAAAATCCCTTAATGAAAATATTAATTTTAGTGTCCCTAGAAAGTTTTTTTAAAATAAGAGAAGTGAAAATTTATTGAAGAAAAATACTTAGCAATTAGCTCTAATCGTTTGTTATTGTACTATTAATAATTAAAAATTTAGTAAAATCTGTTTTGGAATATAGTAAAAAATAATTACAAAAATCAATCTAACTTAACAATCACACCAATAAAATGAAAAATGCCACAAATATTACTTAAATATAAAATATAAAAGGAAGTTGACAACAGAACTATTTGAACAGTTTAAATTTTTCAGAAAGCCATTTTAAAATTGTTTAAAAACGTATTTAAAAACCCAAAAAACATTATTTATAGTGAATTTTTCAATTCAGTGTCAAAAAATAATTTAAAATATTATTAATCTACTCAAGACTAGTGATTTGTATAGAGTAATTAATGTAGCTACGTTTTTAAATTCCCTGGCAGATCTAATTATAAATCCTAGCACTTTTGAACAATCCTTTACGATCTTATTAACATGATATTTAAATGATAATTTATGATCAAATACAATGCCTAGATCTTTTATTTTTTCTGTTCTCTCAATTGATTGGCCGCTTATATTGAAGTTGTATATAATACAATCTGGTTTCTCTGTAAAAAAAATACATAACATTTTTTTATATTCAGTTCAAACCACTTTCACAACACCAATTTTTAAAACGACACAAATTTTGTTGTAAAATTTCACAATCACTGACAGACCTGATGCACTTAAAAAGTTAACACGAACAACAGGAACAGCGGGCCTAGATTTGACCCTTGGGGTACACCACTTGTAGCTAAGTATTCCTGGGAGACGTGGTTTCCATGTTCCATATACTGAAGCCGTTCCCTATGAATCAATAACAGCTATTATATTATCATTAACATTATGTTTTAAGTTGTTCGATTAGTGTTTTATGCGGAAATCGATCAAATGCTTTTTTAAATCTGTATAGATTACATCGGTTTGAAGACGGTGTTCCATGTTGGTATAAAGGTCTGGTGTAAACCTAAACAGATTTGTGAGAGTTTACCTCCTCTTCATAAAGCCATGTTGCCTGATGTTAATTTTAATGTAATTTTTGTTATAAATGTTGTCTGTAATAATGCTTTCAAATACTTTACTAAATATACAAAGTAATGATATAGGCCTATAATTAAGTATACCCGACTTGTCGCCTTTTTTGTGAACCAGTGTTATTTTTGCCCTCTTTCACATTGATGGAAAAAGACCAGTACTTAATACAAGTTTTTAGATATTGTAAACTTTCCCATCTTTGAATGAAATAGCAAGTTGTTAGTTGCATACGATATACTGGGTTGTGTATATGAGTTATTAAAATAAACTGCAAATTCATCGACAATTTCTTGCCTAGATTTTAATACATTCGTTCCTGATTTCATGACTGGAATTCTACTTGTATTCTTCTTGCTATTTACGAAAGACAACAGTTTTTTGGGTTCTTTTTGTAAGTCATTTTCAGCCTCATCGATATAACGTCTGTACATTGTGTTTGTTTAGACTTGATTTTAGCTTTTAATTTTCTTAATTTCTGTTTATTTATAGGTGTTTTGTTTTTGAAATAGTGCCTTCTATAACGTCGTTATAACCGAATGTCATTAATTATATCATCACCTTGGATATTTAGTGGAATAATTCAGAGGAACTTTAGGTACATACTTATCACAGCTCTGGTATAGTTTTTTATATAAAAAGTATCACAGGCGACTTCAACATTTTTACTTTCGTAAAGCAAAGACTAAAAAGATTATCAAGTTTCACAAATAAAATTTTTTTTAACTTTGTTTGTATAACACGGACTTTATTTAGTGACTATAGTTTCGACAATTTTAGCTTGTCATTATCAAACTAGAAGTCTAGTCTAGAAGTCTAGACTAGACTTCTAGTTTGATAATGACAAGCTAAAATTGTCGAAACTATAGTCACTAAATAAAGTCCGTGTTATACAAACAAAGTTAAAAAGTTTTTTATTTGTGAAGAATTATGTATAACGAAGTAGAAGCCTCCACCGTTAACAGTTTGATTATCAAGTTTGTTTGGAGGAAATGGAGCGGCGTTTCGCACAACGCAACATCGTCGCTTGGGTTACTGATCAAGTGCTAAAATCAATAACACCAGAGAAGTCAAGAATATTGATATGTGCATCAAAAATCTAGCTGCTATGGCAAATAAATAATGATATAAAAACAAAATCATCTAGAAAACAAAATTGTTTTGTCTAAAAAACTACTAATTTGTATAATTAATTTTATAAATATATTCTTAAAGATTCTTTAAATTTGCTCTGTCTAAAATTGTATTTGGATGTTATTGGATTAGGAGAAAATTTTGTGGCTGTTTTAGTTTTAAATTTTAGCATTCCATCCAATGCCGGGTGATAATTGTCCACATTTACAAAATATGCGTCCATATTATCAGATAACAGTTCTTGGTTAATGTGCAAAATTCAATTAAAAGTTTGGTAAAATTGATTGAAACTCATTCTAAATATGGTAAAAAAATAATTTAAGAAACAGAAAAGACATCGAAAAATAGCCTGAAATATTACTTTATAAAATGAAAGAATTAAAAATCATCTAAAAAAAGGCATACAATTCAAAAGTATGTACAAAATTGAATTTTGAGACTTTGAGTTAAAATTATATTCAAAAAAATAAAAATTTCATATAAAAACTGATGGAAATTTTGCTTAAATCACTTGAATATTTTATAATTTACTGAAAAGTGACTTTATTAAAAATTCGAAAATTCAAACAGTTAATAACTTAAAATTTAAAAAGTACGTAGTAATACTGTTTTAGATATTTACATTATTTAAAAAACAATTATGAATATTTAAAAAAGACGATTAAAAAGCAATTTAAAATTTACATATCAGTTCTTTTATTTTACAAAAAAACAATCTGTAATTAAAACACGGAATCTTTGTTTTGCCACTATATTTTTTTTAATTACACAGTGACTATAGTTTCTATACTTTCATAAACTCCTTTATACCATTAAATTCAGTACACCCTCTAACATACAACGAAGGATCTTCCACTCAACCCATGATTATGATTCAACGAGCATTGTTCTTACCGATATCTATTTTATCTTTTGAACACGAAGTAAATATAATAAAGAAGTTATCAATTAATAATGGTTATTCAGAAAATATGGTAGACAATATTATAAATTTTCATAATCATAATTTTTTCATGTTATAGTAACATTTAAACAATCTAAAATAGACTTTATTCATTTATTAGTTTATTCAAGAGAAATAATTTCATTCAAATTAGTGTTGCTTTGATAGGTGTACTATTAGTAACTCGCAAATTAATTTTGTTTTATTCAATGTCTGTCGATGTTTTAGCCAGAGAAGTAGTTGTTTCAAAATTAATTTGTTTTGTAGTCTTAGTAAGACTCATTGTTGTAGATTCACGAAATGTTTTCGTATTTTTAAATTATTATAAATAAAAAACAAAAGTAAGATCTATGCTGTACTATGATCGTCTACTAAAGTGAATAAGCAAATATAACGTTAACCTTCTTTGGAAAACCAAGCTATAAAACGAAGAAAATGTTAAAAACCCTGATATTCAGATTGTATTCAAAACACATAGAGAACTAAAATCATATCTTCTCTAAAGAAGAAAAATCTACAATCCAGGTGGAATAATGATACTGGTAAAAAATCTTAAATATGAACCGTTGCAAATTAATAATTTTTTAGTCAAACAAGATTGCGAAATTTGAAGTTATCGAAAAAATTCTATTTGATTAGATTTTATAATTTTTTTGAGAAGGATAACTTATTCTGCCAAAATCAATATGGGTTTAGACATGGAAAATCCACAGTTATGGCTGCAGCAGACAGCTATGAACAGGGAAATTATGCTGTTGTTTCATTTATAGACTTTTCTAAAGCTTTAGATATGCTTTTGCGGAAGTTATACGCTTATAATTTTGATCCGAGCGGTTATCGACTTATTATGTCATATCTTTCTGGTAGGAGGCAGTCAATGTCTTTTAATGGTGAGACATCGGAGAATTTTACAGTAGATCAAGGTGTACCATAAGGGTCGGCGCTTGGGCCATTACTATTATTAATCTATGTTGACGATTTTGCGTATTATATTAAACAGACAGACGTAGTTTAGTTTGCGGATAACACTACACTAATATTTGCATCTAATCATTTAAATACTGCATTATTAGCTAGTCCATGTTCTTAAATGAAAACATATGTTTGGTTTTGTGGCAATGGCCTCAAATTGAATACCACAAAAACCGAAAATTTAATGTTTACATTTAGCCAAGGTTCTAACATACACGATACTAACTCAGTTAAATCTTAGGAATTCGTGTAGACCATCAACTCCTATAGAATCAGCAAGGTAAATAAAATAAATAAAAACTTTTTATTGAGAACTTAAAATAATGTATTGCGTACAGCATATTTTTCGCTTTGCCATTATCACATGTTATTTGGTATTTTAATTTAGGGCCATTCATCTATTTGCTACGGAATATTTTCGTTACAGAGGCGAGCGAGAATTTTAACAAATATTGAGTACGCGATGATTGCAAACGAAAATTTGTTCAACACGAAATATTAACCTTTCCATGTGATTGTATTTTTGAATGTTTAATTTATGTTAAAAATCACTACAATGGTTATGTGATTGCTCAAAGTAGTTATGTACACAGATATGATACTAGGGGTAAGAACAATTTGTATCCTAAATATTTAGGATTAATTCGTTTACAAATTGGACCCAATTATTAAGGAATAAAATTCTATAACAAATTGCCTACTGAATTCCAATAGTTGCCACCAAAAACATTTAAAACTAAATTAAAAGCATTACGAATTTACTTAGTTTATTGCTTTTGCTCTTGCATTAAATGCTTTTAGTTGATTGTAGTAATTTTAATTATATCTTTTTGGTAAGACCTGTTTAAACGCATGTATTAATACCATTAAACATCTATCTACCTAATAATCGAGTTTATAATAATCTGCAGACACAAGTAATAAATTTAATAATAATTAGAAAAAAAAAAAACACAAAAACATTTCGTAGAAATTTATAGGTCTGGTAAACCCGTAATAAATATGTCTTCATATGAAAAGCTACTCGGAATTCTAGCTATCCTATGTATTGGTGAATAGTATAAAATATTTTTTTTTTCGTGGAAAGCGCAAAAGAGTTTTAACACTAAAATGCAACTTCGCAACTTGAAAATTTAGTTGTGCCAGTAAATTATTATAATTAATTCAGTCAGAGTATATTCAGAAGAGGAAGAAGTACGCAAGTTTAGATATTCATAATAAGACAAATAAAGAAAAAACCCATAGAAAAACATACACATATGCCTCGTAGATTTAGAAAAAGTATTTGACAGTATAATAATAATAATATTTTTATTTTTTTAATTTTTTTTCTGTCAGGTGTAGCACTATACATAGATATGTTAAAATCTATGCTAAAATGCGTTTCCTTTTTTAATTTTAAACCCATCTCCTTCAGAATCTAAATCTGAAGTTTCAGACCTGGTATTGGAGAATTCATTTTTTTCTCTTCTTTTTTGTAATTAGTAGAGGTTATGGATGATTTAATATGGTGAAGGTTAAGTTATTAATTATTAATGTGTCTATTGTAAATTCAGGATTAAATATACTGAGATGATGGAAAAAAGGTATATGATATTTATTAATGTTAATGTGATGATAACAAGTGTGTCTACAGTATAATTATTGTGTTGTTAAGAAATATTTTTTGCAATCAATTTTAAATTTAACCAGTTCTTTTTCAGACTTTATTCCTTTTGGTAAATTATTGTATTCTTTTGTTCCGGATACAAGAATGCTATTTTTTAAAACATCTGTTGTGTTGTGAACAATACTAATATTACTTTTTCGTCTGATGTTATAATTATAGGTGTCCTTATTTTTGTTGAGTTTTATACTTGTTTTTTCGTGACCATTAATTATTTTGTATATAATTATACACCTTTCAGCTTTAATTTTAGTTTCAATTTTTAGTTCAGGTACCAATTCATATAGTTGTTCAGTATGAGTTCGTCTATTTAGGTTGTAAATAATCTTAATTATTTTATTTTGTTGTCTTTGTAGTAGATTTAAGTTGAATTTTGTAGTCCCTCCCCATATACTGCATAAATAGTTTATTTTAGAATTAAATAATGTGTTATATAGGCTCTTTTGTGATATGGCAGATAGATATTTATGGGAACGATAAATAGCTCCAATTGCAGAGCTCGTCTTTCGCATTATATTTTTAATGTGTTTATTCCATTTAAAATCATCTGTTACTGTTAGTCCTAGATAAATTGTTTCCGTTGTTGTTTCCAATGATGAGTTATTTATTTTTATGTTTATGTCTTTTTTATTTTTATTTTTTTTTGTGTTACTAGCATGTATGTTGTTTTCTTTGTATTTAAGGTAAGTAAATTACTTGTGTACCAATTGTATAAGATTTTCATTTCTACATTTATTAGTTCTTGGAGTTGATTTAGACCTGTACCACTGTATAAAATACAAGGGTCGCCCGCATATGTAAAGAATGATCCTTTTAAGCTCAATTCTGTTATATCATTAATATATGTAATGTAGAGTATTGGTGGTAAAACACCACCTTGTGGTAATCCATATTCTGGGGTAGCCTTGTCGCTGTATACATTACCTATTTTTGTCTGCTGTATTCGGATGTGTAAATATGAATTTATTAGTTGATATTGTGTACCTCGTATACCCAATTTATCAAGTTTTTTGGTATGGTATCAAAAGCCTTTTTTAAGTCAATAAATACAAGTACAACATATCTATGTTGATTATTAATTCATCCTGAACTTTGCATACCATATCTAAACAGGCTGATGATGTTCCTGAACCCTTTTGATATGCATATTGATGGTCTGATATAATATTGTTGTTCCTTATATGTAGTTGAAGGCTATTTAAAATTACCTTTTCTACTATTTTTGCGAAAATCGATGATACTGCTATAGGGCGATAATTTTCTGGGTCCAGCTTGTTGCCTTTCTGGAATATGGGGGTAATAACAGTTTCCTTCAAAATCTCTGGGAATTGGCCAGTAGTGATAATTTTATTTATAAGTTCTTTAAGTAAAGGAATAATATCATTACCTAGAATCATAAGTATTGTTTTGGTTATACAATCTCGGCCTGGTGTAGAATAGTTCTTCATGCCTTGTATAATAGTTCGGAGTTCGTCTTCGGTTGTGTCATTAAAGCAAACATCAATTTGTGAAAATTTTAGTTTTATATTATCATAGTTGATTTTATGTTTTTGTATTCTAACATATTTTGCTTCATTTTGTTTACTTGCTTTGTATGTTATGATTATAGCGTTATGATCTGATATATCGCATGGCTCAATGTTTAAACTTAATTTGTCCACGTGATTATTTGCCAAGACGTGGTCTAATATTGCAGTACCTCTCGTGGTATCATTTAGTTTATTGATTGTGTGGTAACCCTGTTCTTTTATTAAGTTTTTATACCTCTCTACGCATGTAGTATCACAAGTAATACCATAAGTGATGGCAATTTACTCGAATAAATTTTGTTTTTGCATGAAAGTTTGTTGCTTAGCGATTTTAATGAGAGCAACTGTCACGAAAAAATCACGAGCCGCCAGGCGAGTGATTTTTTCTATCAGTTGCTCGAATAAAAATCGCGATTAAGCAACAAACTTGAGTGCGCTAAAAACAAAATTTATTCCGATTTAATTGTCATCACGAATGGTATTTGGAAAGACTATTCCACGACTTGAAACGAATATCGGTGAATGGTTCAATGTTTATATTAAAACTTTTATGATATATCTCCTGCAGTATTTTGGTCGAAAATTTCGAACACAAACTTTAGAAAATACAAAATTCATTTCATTAACCTATTTTGGCAAAACATCTAACAAAATAGCACACATTCTCCGCAAATAAAATCAACAAATTGCCTTTAGACCATCTGCAAAGCTATAGAATATTTTGTTCAACTCAAAGGACAAAATTGACCACACAAAAAAATCGGGTGTATATGAGATACAGTGTTCCGAATGTAATAGTGTCTACGTAGGCCAAACTGGACGCAGCCTGGAGAAACGATATTCGGAACATTTCCGGGCCTTCAGACTGCAGCAGAACCACAGCACATTCGCCAACCATATTTTAGAAACGAAACATCAATTCCCGGAGATTAGCAAGGTGAAAATTTTGCACAGCTGTACAAAAGGTTCGAGGCTAAACCTATTAGAAGCGGCCGAAATTTATAAACGCACCAGAAATCCCGAAATTAATCTCCTCAGCGAACAAACGGACCTAATCTCCACCCCGCTCTTCAGGCAGCTCCCGGCAATCTAATTAGAAATTCGTAATTTATAATCCGTCACCCTCATTTGGAAATTTTCACTAATCTCTCGCCGGTATAAATGTACTTCCTCAGCAATTTTGTACTCACTTGATAATGACTGTAACATATTTTGCTTCAAACTTAAGTCGTGATTTTTGTATATATGTAAACCATATTACAATAAATTAATTGTGGTAAAAACATAGTAAGTGTTTCAATATGTGTGAAAATTTCGACATTGATTAAATAACACCTCCCTTATAATCATTTGCATTTACCTTCTTTATATTATACGCCCAGTCATCATAATCGCAGCAAGAGTTTCCATTAAAGTTTTGCTAACAACGGGTAGTTTTTATCGGCGCAGATTTCTTCAAATCGTTTCCAAACACACGATCTCGTTTAAGTTTGATTTTTTGGTGCAGAACTTCTCACCGTCGCATTTATTATGGATGATGAAGTGTTACCAAACCTTTTGATTTTATAACCTACTTGCAACTGACATACGTAGAAACAACGTTTTTCGCTTTTTTATCAAGGCTAATTCAATTCATTTGTCGGGAAATAGCTAACTTCAGGTTATTCAGGTGAATAAACAGCAACTTGGTGTTTATTCACTTATAAATTGACGTGATTGGCTAAAAAATATCACATGCCTCATTTTCATTGGCTACATGCAATAGGAGTGGAATAGTCTTGTGTTATATCAATATTTAAGTCACCCATGAGAATATGATTCGATTTATCAATTAGTATTCTTTGTTCTAGGACACTAAATAAAATTGTACTTTCAATATTTGGTGGTCTATAGATTACTGTCAGATGGCGATTATGTGAAGTTAAGTGTAATTTAATTATCTCAATACCTGTGATTGTCGTATTTAGTATTACGTTAAATTTAATATCATTTCTAATATAAATCGCCAATCCTCCACCTCTAGATTTTCTACAGTTAAATACTGCCTTAAAATTATTTAGATGGAAATAGTCAGTTTCATCTATATGTAACCAAGATTCGGTTATGGCTAAAATGCCTAAATTTTTATACAAGGATGGTGGGGATTGGATATGATCAAATTTATTTCTCAGACTTCTGATGTTTAAAAGATAATATGTTTGTTTCATGAATGTAAAATGAGTAGTTTATTATTGTGGGTTTATTTTCATTTAATGTAATTTTATAAGATCCTCATTACTTTTTATTTGTATTATTTTCGACTTTTCATTCTTCCTGATAAATATTTTTCAATGCTTTACCCATACAAATTTATATCCTTTCTGTTTCTGTAATCTCGTTTCATAAAATAACTTATTGGTGTAGTTAGTTAGTTGTTCATTGAAATATATTACTTGATTTTCTCCTTTTAGATTACATTCCAACACTTTTATTGACCCTACATCCTTTCTCATTTTAAAGACTTTATTTCGTATTTCCTGTGATTTGAATTTTATTACAATTGGCCCTGTGTCTTTGCCTTTTCTGTACGCTTCTATTATATCATCACTGTTTATTTTAACATTAATTCCTTTTAGTACTTTTTTAGAAATTTCTTCTGCTTCTTCATCATTTCCTTGGTTAGGAATTCCACTTAAATTTAAGCATTTGTTTAGGTTTTCTTGTTCAAACGTAATCAACTTTTTACATAATGCACAAAATAATATAAGAAAAGATATATGGAACGAACTGGAAGATATTGCTATTTACACTAGTAATAGACAAGGTAATGAAAAAAGGCAAAGCAAAAGATGTAGGCAGTCAAAGTAGCATGACATGGTGATAATAATAGATACAAAAGAAGACCTACAACACAAAAATAAATTGTCTAAACTCAATATGAAAATAAATCTTGAGAAAACTAAGAGCATGATAATTGCACAGAAAAAGTCAGCACAAATTAATGACTGAAGGGAAGAAATTAGAACAAGACGAAAAAAATGAAAATAGATGATAGACAAAATACGAACAAATACAAAACTATTTAACATTCGGAAAAACATTTTTTTTCAGCAGAGAAAAAATTCCAAAGCGTACGAAAACAGAAATACTAAAAACATTAAAAGACCAATCCTGACATACAGTAGTGTATCATTAACAATGACAGAAAAACAAAAACAAGGGATGAGCTTTCTCAGAATAATAGAAAATAAAACCAAAATGCACAGGATAAGGAACGAAATATATACCGACAAAACCTACAGATAAATTCAATACATATTGGATTGATGAGGCTGTTACTTCTCGAAACTCCATAGTAACACTTAAAGAAATACTGACGCAATATATGGTTTCTGTATTTTTTAAATTTTATCAGGTAAATGAAAATAGGAAATATTTCATATTTTTATCTAAGTAATGAAGCCACTATGTGGTGAAACATAGATGTAGTGCAATATTAAAAACATTCAGAAACCATATACTGCGTCAGTAATTTTAAAGTGTAAATCAATAAATAAAAATATAATGGCAGGACAGATGAGATGGTATGGGTATATTTGTAGAATGAAAGCTTAAAGAAACATTAACATAATATATGATTCACGTACGATAGAAATAACAATATAAGAAGGCTAAGAAGGGACTGAAACATAACAATAAGAAAAGAAACACAATGAAAGGGAATACATGGAAGAATTACTAAAGATAAAAAGATATACAGGGGTAATGATTAAACAAAAATAGGAGTAGCTATGTAATTTGTTGTATATGTTTCTCTATAAGTAGATATTGTATTTTAAAAGTGAAGCTTTTACAGTCTATAAATTATTACTGGCTTTTCCTAGGTTGAAAAAATAAACTAGAAAAGTTTCAAGAGAATGATTCAAAAAATATGTTAGAACAATTGAAGAGTAATCTACATTTTTAAAAGTTTATTTTAATCACACAAGGCAATGACTGTAAGGTCTTTTAAAAATCAATCTGAAAATATTAAATCAGATAGTTTAATGATTGTTAAATTACGTCAAGATGTATTGAATTTTAAATGATATATGAGTAAAGTAGACTTCAAAAACTTTATTAATAGCAAATGTACATTTCGATCACGATGTGACCAATTATATTTGCTATTAATAAAGTTTATGAAGAAAGGAGATTCGTATTTCATTTATGTATTTTATTTTTATTTTATTAACGGATGACACCTTTTTTTTACAAAATATAATTTTAAGAATACAATTTACACTAAAAATACTTATTTACTATAAAGACACAGAAAAGCAAAAATTAGAACCAACAAGAAACAAATATGTACAATAATCCATATGTGGCAAGAATCCGAAAATAACATGTAAATATTTATATATACTCAAATAAAACAATGCTATATATTCATTCATACAGTAAAATTAATTTATCGAGAATTAAGTACAAATAGACAGATCAATAAACTTAAGGCTATATTTAAACGATTCAAAAGATGAACTATAAATAGGAAAGTTAGGATTAGTGCATAATTTATTGAAGTATTTCATGACCCTACTAATTGGACTATTACTTCCATAGTTTGTAGTATGAAGAGGAATTCAAAACGGAAAAGTATTACGGGTTTTTCTTGTCAGGGAAAAATTAAAATCTAGCACCGAAAAGAAGTATGGATAATCTATTATACCATTTATTAATTTAAAACAGAAGCATAAATCAAGGATAACTCTTCTAAAATGCAAAGATTTTAAATTTAAAGTCATTAACATTTCGGAATGGCTTAATTCTGGTCGTAATTTTTCAAGCCTAAAATATATGAAAATTAAAAATTTACTTTGGACCATCTCTATTTTATTAGATGTATTTGTATAATAAGGATTCCATATTTTGGAACGATATTATATTTTAGATTGTACTAATGTAAGATATAAAATTTTCATTGTGTCAATTCTATAAACCAGTAGAAAACCGTTTAATACAATCAAGAGCTTTATTACAAACAATAGTGATATGTTATATAAAAAATATATGAGTCCTTTACGTTGTAGAAAATTAACCAATAATTAGAAAAAAACACGAAAATATTTCGTAAAAACTAAAACAAATGAGTCTTATTAAGACTACAAGAACAAACCACTTTTGAAACAACAATTATCTAGAGAAGTAGTTGTTTCAAAAGTGGTTTGTTCTTGTAGTCTTAATAAGACTCATTTGTTGTAGTTTTACGAAATATTTTCGTGTTTTTTCTAATTATTGTTATATAAAAGTTAGCCGAGTATCAAAAATAACACCTAAATCTTTAATTTCTGTTGACAATTTCAATTTAGTACCATTAATAGAGTATGAAAATTTTAGTAAATTACTAGGAGAAAAGGAAATAAAACAGCACTTATTAATATTAAGGTCAAGATAATTATTTGTGCACTAAGATGAAAAATTATTATTGACATATTGTAAAGCATTACAATCATTCTCGTTGCGAATTATTGAAAATAACTTTAAATCATTGGCCTATGTGATTTATAAACAATAAAAATAGAATAGGTCCACAGTGAGAACCTTGCGGTACAAAACAGGTTACGTGTCTTGAATCAGATATATACTTATCAATTTTACATATTATTTGCGATCACATAAAAAACTACGAAACCAACAAACAACTATATCACTAAAGCCATGAGCAGTAAGTCTAGATATCAACACACTAAGATTAACAGGATAGTTTGACCTATATAATTCCATTTCGAGAAATCAATGTAAATTGCATCAACCTGACATCCACTCTGAAAGCTCGTAGAATAAAATACTGATATGATAACAAATTAGTTACAGTAGATCTACCTTCAACAAAAGCATGCTGCTCTTCATAAAAACTGCGTATGTAAGTCCACATCACTTGCCTCGAAACTAAATAGTCCAGCATTTTAGAAATAGTCGATTGTTAGGTAATACCTCTGTAATTGCAAACAGTATCCCTAACACTATCTTTAAACAATGGATTAATAAAATATTCGTTCCTTATGGTCTGAAATGTACCACTAGATAAATAACAATTACACAAAGTAAGAATGAGTAATGTAGGAGAGAACACACATATTTTTAAAAGTAAAGAGGAAAACCATCAGGACCACACAATTCAGAATAATTCAAATTATTTAGAAAAATTAAAAATGTCAACGGAATGAACTGAGAGAGACTCAACACATTCAGTTACTTTAGAAGAATCAGTATTACAATACACTGTTGAAGCGTATTTGGCGAATAAATTTACACACTTGTATCTATCATTACTAACAATACCAATGTAGCACATTTGTTTAGAAAACCCAAGTATCCTACTACAATCATTAACAAATTTCCAAAAAAACTTTAGGATTCCGTTTAACATTCAATTCCAAATTGTTAATAAATTTATCATAGAGGGACTTACTTAAATATGCGCATCGAACTCTTAGAATATTAAACTGATAATAATCCTCCAAACTGCTCCTGGCTTTAAACTTAGCATGTGCCTTTTCTTATTTTGAACTAGATGAATTAACTCACGATTCAACCAACGTGGATATGATGAATTTCTCTTTCGCTTTACAGAAACAAACAAGTTAAGACCCTCATTATTAACGTTATAAAATCTATTTACAGAAATATTAAAATCCTGATTACTCAAATGGGATCCCCAATCCACAGATGTTAAATAATTGTTTAGCGACTCATAAGCGGCACATTTAAAATAGTAAAAATCAGTGAATAAAGTTTGATGATCAGTTAATAAATTAAATTTTATACTATAAGCAATATGATGAGTACTATTATTAAAGAAAGGATCAACTGATTTTGAAATTTCTAAGGTTGTAATATTGGATAAAACTAAATCGAGAAAAACGCCACGCTTGTTACTAATCAAATTGCACTGTCTCAGATTATTAAACGCTAGACAATCTTTTAAACACACATTATTAATAAAAAAAAAGCATGCATCAATTGTGTAGCAAAGATTTAAGATGAATTCAGATATTTCTAAACAATTTTTTAAATGTATTAGTTCTACCAATTTGCAGGTAAGCTTACATATTTCTTCTAAAAGGATCTAAATGAAGATTTCGGTTCAGGTATGATGTTTGAGAAAATAGGCCAATTTATTTTGTTAACC